>JABCQV010000582.1:1873-13167 GCA_013186375.1 Fusarium aywerte | reverse complement strand
CTTCCCACCTCCACTGGCCTCTCTCAGCCCGCTGGTATGTTTCATCCTTTTCCCATTATTACTTTCTGCTCACACAACTATCAGGTCAACTCCTCAAGGGTGCCACTGATGAGAACGGCAACCAAAAGTCGGCCGCTCTCCTTGTCGGTATCAAGCTCGATCTCGAGGCCGAGGTCCACTTGACTGCCCGAGTCAAGGGTGACATCTGCATTGGACTTTACTAGACGACGATCGTTTCTTCTGCTTCGACTTCTGAGTTTATACACTCGGTGATTGGGTCGCAGGATAACGGCTGGTGGCCATGTTATGATGACGAATGGAACGCCTCAACATGCCTAAATCTGGATAGGCTGGCAAGTAAATTGGGGTGTTAAAAACGGATGGATTCTCTTTTACTCTCTGGACTGGAATATAAAAATTGTAGCTAGGATAATAACAACGATTTGCTACTATCTACTTCCCTCTGTTGACTAATAGACAACGATGTGAATCACGCTGCCGATAAACCTTTAACGATTGACTTGGGTACTGCTACTCCCATTCTTAGCGATAGCTATAGTATCATCCAAACAATAGTCGAAAGAAAAACCTTATCAGCATCTGCCCATTAAGCTATAGTCACCGTATAGAAACATGGTCGCTAACGGTGATTGACATGACCCATGTCGAGCCAAGACTTCGCCTGTCACTTTTCCAGGATCGGTATAGTCAGCCACCGACGTTCTCAGGGGCAAGGTTGCAACGGTCGCTTCCATCCAATCGTCACTGCTAAATGCTTCAATAATGGAAATGGCTTGAGATAATTCTCCGAAAGATCGTAAGATGATATCCAGATATGTGGTATCGGCTGCGCCGCGACCCTGCGTACGGAGAGTATCGGGCAGCCGAATCATACAGGAGGTCGCAATGAGATAAACTCGGTTGTTTGTAGGAGCTCAAGTTGTTGCATTTCCTGTAACACTGTCAACTGGGTTGTTGGCCAGATTCGGCTTCCTGTTGGTTCAGGGTAAACGATTGAGATTAAGCTGCTCGCGGTCGAAGATGTGTAAGGCCAAAGCCTGTACCATTCATCGAGATTTACTGATGTTGCTTAACTCGCCGAGCATGGCCATCACTGCGACAAAGATAGAAGAACTTACACGTAAACAAATCGAGTCCATTTTCTTTCTCTACCTTTCAATCATCCTTACAAAAAAGCAGTCTTTTCACCTGGTGAGGTTTAAGTTGGCATCGGGTTATTTGATTGATCCGCCACCGGCTGGAAGAAGCAATTCCGCGACGCGCCTTCCTCAGCATTTGAAGCAGCGCAAAGAGAAAAAGGGAAGCTCTCCACTTTCTTCAAGCTACCTATCGAAAGAATCAAGAAATACAAGTTCCTTCCTTCATGTCGATTTTTCGTGACGTCAAAAATGCCCGGACGAGCCAAACGCGCGCATGAATTAATCGACCTTACAGGCGACGATGAAAGTGAGACGCGTCAAAAACGGCCCGCTCCGAACGGTCCAAGTCACCACCAACACCAAAACTATCCTGGGCAAGGTGGAACTAGTGTCTACGGAGAATCTTCGTCGCAGAATGTTCCATCGTCGACTGTTGAACCATCTTATTTTGACCTGACCCAAGATGATGAGGGTCCTCCCCTTGAACTCTATGGGACATTCGGTANNTATGTTTTTCTTCTCTATTGGTCACATACCAAACGCTGACAAGTACACAGAAGCCGTTCTTTGCAGACGAGAACCCAACAACTCGGTTCGTAGTACTCCAGGTGGTCTCATTCTCTCTTATCTTTGTATCACAGTGTGTCATCAACCATGTCTAACTTATAACAGTACGATCGCAATGCTATTCGGGTGGACAACGTTGTTGGTAACCAAATCGGCCATCTACCGCGCAAGGTAGTAGAGAAAATCGCCCCATATGTGGTAAGACGGACTGTTGTGCATGCTAAACAGCTCTATGTCTGACGCGAAACTCAGGATCGTGGTGATATTGTCCTTGAAGCCCAGCTCACGGGCGAAAAGGCCTTCTATGATTGCCCAATTAAGCTCTTCTTCTATGGGCCCAGCGACCCGCAAGAACGTTCCAGGATCGAGGAGTCACTCAAGAAAGATAGGCTAGTCAAGGCTACGGAACTCAAGAACACTAGGAAGGAAGCTGAGGCCCGCAAGAAGGCTGCATTGGGTTTAATGAATGGAAGCTCAACTCATGGGATGGGCTCGGAGCTTCTTGTTCCCCAGAAGCCAGAGATCACCATGGATAATGTGCTCCAGAAGAGTGAGGCTGTTGAGATGCGAAAGGGTGGTGACGCTATTAAGTCACTTGCGATTGGCGAGGATGAGTTAGAGAAGATGCCAATGGCTGAGCAGCCTGAAGATCTAAAGGCACAGCTCTTACCATACCAGTTACAGGTATGTTGATTTACGATAAAGAATGGACTTCACTAACCTTTCGAAGGGGTTGGCCTGGATGACTTCCAAAGAGAACCCCCAGCTTCCAGCCGAGGGTTCCGAAGACCCCGTGCAGCTCTGGCTGCAGCAGTCTAAGAAGAAGTTCTTCAACATCGCGTCTGGCTTTGTAACAAGCACCGTCCCCAAGCTGCTGTCGGGTGGTATTCTTGCCGATGACATGGGTCTAGGCAAAACTCTACAGATCATTAGCTTGATCCTTACTGGCGGCAAGGGTCCGACTCTCATCGTTGCACCCGTCAGTGTCATGAGTAATTGGAGCCAGCAGATCAAGCGACATGTCCACGGTGACAAACAGCCCAGCATACTCACATACCACGGCAACGAAAAGGCGACAGCGAAACAGCTCCAGGGTTACGACGTTGTAATTACCAGCTACGGAAGGCTTGCCAGGGAGCGCGACCAGGGCGTGAATCGAGCCTTGACCTCGCAAGACATCAAGTGGCGTCGAGTGGTTCTCGACGAGGGTCACACTATCCGAAATTCCAGTACAAAGGTGGCTCACGCTGCGTGCGAGATTGATGCAGAGTCTCGCTGGGTTTTGACAGGAACCCCAATGTAAGTTTCGTCCTAGATAATATGAGCCAAGCTAACCCAGAAAGCGTCAACTCGGTCAAGGATCTACACTCTCTTGTCAAGTTCCTTCACATCACCGGAGGCATCGAGCAGTCCGAAATCTTCAATGCTCAAATCAGTCGCAGACTGGCTGTGGGAGACCAGACTGGTGAAAAACTTCTCCAAGCTCTCATGCATGACCTTTGTCTGCGCCGCAAAAAGGATATGAAGTTTGTGGACCTCAAACTGCCAGCCAAGAAGGAGTATGTCCACAAAATTTCGTTCCGAAAGGACGAGAAGCGCAAGTATGATGCATTGCTGTAAGTCTACAAATCAGGCGCATTCTCGATAAAATGTTGACAAGGAATAGGGACGAGGCCAGAGGTGAGCTTGAACAGTGGCAGGCAGGCTCCCAAGCCGGACAAAAGGGACGCTTCCAAAACGTCCTGGAGCGTCTGCTTCGCCTTCGACAAGTGTAAGTCTACACCCCTGTTGCTATATAAACATGTGCTAAGCAATCTAGTTGCAATCATTGGACCCTCTGCAAAGAGCGTGTCAGTGACATTCTAAAGCTACTTAACGAGCACGAAGTAGTTCCTCTCAACGACAAAAACCGAGTCCTCCTCCAAGAAGCCCTACGGCTTTATATCGAAAGCCAAGAGGAATGCGCCATATGCTACGATAACCCGAACAACCCCGTCATCACTACCTGCAAGCATGTGTTCTGTCGAAATTGTATCCTGCGCGCTATCCAAATCCAGCACAAATGTCCTATGTGCCGTAACAAGCTCGACGAGAACAGTCTTCTCGAGCCAGCACCCGAAGACGCCGGCGATGAAGACAACTTTGATGCTGAGTCACAAAGCTCCAAGACGGAAGCGATGATGCAGATCCTCAAGGCGACCATGCGCAAGGAGGGATCCAAGGTTGTTATCTTTTCTCAATGGACATCGTTCCTCAATATCGTTGAGGCGCAACTTAAAGCTGAGGGGATGGGTTACACACGCATCGATGGCAGCATGAAGGCAGATAAGCGCGACAAGGCCATAGAGGCTCTTGACAACGATCCCAAGACACGAGTCATGCTCGCCAGTCTGGCGGTCTGTAGCGTTGGTCTCAACCTCGTAGCCGCTGACACCGTCATCCTCTCTGACAGCTGTAAGTTTCCGTAACCCTCTACAGTTCAGTCAACTAACCTCTCATCCACAGGGTGGGCACCCGCCATCGAGGATCAAGCCATCGACCGCGTCCACCGTCTCGGACAGACCCGTGAGACGACTATCTTTCGCCTCGTCATGGAGGGTTCGGTGGAGGAGCGCGTGCTCGATGTGCAAAGCGAGAAGCGAGAGTTGGTAACGAAGGCGTTCCGTGAGAAGGAGGCGAAGAACAACAAGCGCGAAAACACACGCGCAGCTGACATTGCTAAGCTATTAGGCTAAATATAGATCATGTTTCAGGTGTTGAGGTCAGGGAGTTTGCGGTCGTTTAGATATCCGGAGTTATAATGTGTGCAAGAGGCGTCTTAAAACGCAGCACCATGGGTGCACATTAGTGAATACTGATTTACTCTCGAGAGAGCATATATGACTTGTTGTTTCATAAAACTAGGACGTTGTCATGACGAGCACAATCTAGTCAATCAAATGATAGCACGGTAGGGCTGGGTGTCTGATGTCCCTTGTTCCTACTCAGAACATGACATGGGCAGGCATGGCAAAGGATAGAGACATTTGCAGCTCTATATGAGGTCAAGGCATGAAATGACATTTCTACTCATCAGTCGTTTATGCAATCTAACTCTGTGTATGGAGTACAAAGGTACTGTTTCTACCCGCCCAGCAAGGACTAGTATACATAAGATGTCGTCAAAGTCATAACAAGCACCCATCAACTGGCTACTTAATGGAGCCATCTCGCGTAGGCCCATCGGATACGCTCCAATGCCCGGGTCTGCAGTTGAATCCCCTTCATGTTAGACAGATCATCAAGATCTTCAAGGAACTCCCTGCCAATCTCGCGGGGCATGAGCTTGTCAACAAGGTTTCTCAGAATGTGGACTTCAGCAAGCAAGAGACCGTGATCTTTATACGAGAGAAGGTTAGTCTCTGTAGGTCGGGCCTCGGCCAGAATGCGATCCACGTTGCGAAGAACACGAATTGCTTTGCCAGCCTTGTAAGTTTGACGCTGCCCAGATCGACCGCCAAAGGCGCCACGGAGATATTGAAACATGCTATACGAAACGAGAACACCAGGAGTAAGACCAACGAAGCCGAAAACAAGTTCCTGACTCTTGAGGAGAGAATCAATGCCAGTCATAGCAACCTCGAGATCAACCTTTGTCTTCTGAACCTGGATAAGGAGGGATCGCACAAGATCACCGCGAATCGTGCCCATAAAGGGGCTTCGCAAATCCTTCTCGAATGCTCGAAGTACAGGAGTAACGTCGCCTTCGGCAACCTTGTGTCGGATGTCGTCAACTTGAATATCGGTCAGACTGCTTCCAGCTTCCGTAGCGAAGTGTGGCTTATCGAGAGCAAAGTCGACTACCATACGCTCAAGGCTCTCACGATCAGCCTTGAGGCTGTCTCTGCTCATGATAGCAATTTCACTGGTCTTGTCGTGGCGGATAGTCGAAATAATCTTTGAAGTCGGTTCGATAACCCAATTAAACCAGAAATCCCGGATAGTTTCGCCGAATCCAAGGAACCATTCAATGATATCAGCCTTTCGGTTAACCAAAATGCGTAGGATAGTTGTCGAAGAGAGAAGACCAATAGTTGCAGGAAGCCAGTAGCGAATGAAGGCACCAGGCCGACCATTTTCCTTTGCCAGGGTATGCATAGCAGCGAGATGTTCGGGGAGGGATTTGTCGATGATGCTAAGTAGTCGTCGAGCTAGAATCGCTGGCCGGTCGGCAGTGCTACTGCCTTCAATGTGAATAGAGAGTTCAGGGTCTTCTTCAACGCCAGCAAAAACCTTGTCCTCGAAATCGCTGATATTAACATCCAAAGTAGAGACTTCTTTCAAAACCATATCGATGAGCGCAACACTGCGTTCGACGACACCCTTAAGATCGTGGTGGTCCTGAAGATCAGCCTTATCGTCGTCAAGACCAAATTGGAGACCCTCATCCATCAATACACCAAGACCACTTGCCGTGATCTCCCGCAGTTTCTTGAGCTGCGCCTGCTTGCGACGAGCCTCGGAACGAGACAAAGCAACAGGCGATAATACACGTCGCTGAATGTTGGCAATTGACCGTTCCCGAATACTGTCTTGCACTATGCCATAGAACTGAGACCATTGCTGTGATAGACTTGATGTTGTAGAATCGACGAGCTCACCTGGAGCATGGTGAAGAGAGCCTGCCTGAACGCGTAGTTTGGTAGCAGTGTAGATTTCCTGAGACCAAGCCCAGACTCTCAGAGGAGATGTTTGGACGGCATAGAGACTACTGTAAGAATACGAGCCCAAGACCTCATCCCAGTACCAAACATCGTCATTGAGGGGAACGATTTGATCCAAGAGTGTATTAAGAATAACACCATGGAGTTGAATGGTAGCTTTGCTCACGAGTAGCCATTCGAGCTCATTCTCATATGGACTCTTGGTATCATCAGATTGCGTTTCATTCACCGAAAGGTTTGCAGGGGCAGGGATGTCAGATGAGATAAGAAGATCTCTGATACGCCAAGCCGGTAGAAGTGGTTGTGAGGATGAAGTAGTACTCAGTGACTGGATAGTTCGAAGTAAGTGATCGAGACGCGGAGTTGAGAAGGCATTAGCCACGGCAACCCCGTGTTCTTCAGTCTCTGATCGTTCGTCCTCTGACGTCTCCTCAGATAGAACTGGCAGGCGATCAAGATAGGCGTCAAGCCGCCGTACTTGACTATTGGCACGGTCAGTGGTTTGTTGAGCGTAGAATGAGGGTAAAGAACGTGGTTTCCAATGGCAATGTTATAAGAGGGTGAAGTCAAGGATGGGCAGACGAACTCAGAGACAAGCGTCATGGTAGGGCCAAGGATGAGCTTGCTTAGATCTGATAGCTACAAAGCCAAGGGTCAGAGCACCACATCAGTCAGCAGAGCCTAGGCTCGTGATAAGAGCAACCCTGAATATGTCGGGGATGGCAAGAAATGAGACGGGAGCTCCAGAAAGTCGGTGGAGAGCTCGGCAGGCAACCCCGGACGGGCGGCGGACGGGGGACGGTAGTTACAACGATGTTTCGGCCGGAAGGTAAGCGCCGAGTCACGGGAACACGGACGGAGAGCTCGGGGGCTACGCGGCCGCTGGATTGGCGTCAGGTCGCGTGCGGATGGCGAGGGTGAAAGTGTGAGTGCAAGCTTCTCGAGAGCTTGTGCAAGCTCAACATAACACGAATGCGATGATGCGGGAGATGAGCAAATGTGGGGAAACGGGCTATGGCATGATGCCACACAGCTAGGACCATCAAAATCAAGCAAAAGTGTTGGCCGTCGCAAGAGAGAAGCTGGATTGAATTACAGCAACGCTAACTACCATCAGATGATTTTGCACTGATCAATTGCACTGATTGAGGAAGGGACACTACAATGTAATGCATAATAATGACCTTGTTACATGACGTGGTGTTCACGGGGAACGGAAGGAAGTGTGGATCGTTGAATCTTATTCGTATTCGGATCAAGTTGACAGCTATCACGATTCTTAAATAATTGTCCAATCGGGTGTAATAAAATCGTTCTCGAATAACAACGGTATTGCTTGCGAGTGCCAGATTCTTATTACTTTGCATTGGAAACGAATGAATCTGATTCAATGCTGTCATTGCACCATTGAGGTGGCCAGCTATGTGCATACTGTAAATTCTGGATACCTATTAACGTGGACTCTTTGAATGGAGCTTCGGTATAGGATACTGATAACGATGATCCTCTAACATAATTGCGGTACGAACAGAGTTACAACGAATAGGTCTCTCGACACTGCAGATATATGTATCACTGGAATACCTAAAGCTTGAGGGATACTTGAAGTGAAGTTCGTTCTATGTAATAACTGCAAGTTAACCTATACCACTAATTTGAGGCCTCTCCGTTATTGCAATTGCAACCCACTACAGTTTCATACGGAGGGTTCAGATGAGTCTCGTATTCGGTATCGCATCAAGGTCTTGCTCGGGACGAGATACACTAATCCCAATCCAGTATCATCGCAGTACTTTTCGAACGACAATAAACGAAGATAAGTCTTGAGACTTCAATTGTAACCATCTTGGACGATTCCAGATACAAGGGCTTTCACTGAAATACAACGGATAGAGGGAGCGAGTAATTGAACCACTGGTAATCAATCACATGAGTTTTGTGAACGAAGACGAGCGGGTGGGAGAGGCGTAGAAGGTGGGAAAATGTTCTAATCATTCCAAGCCGAAAACGAGAAAGAGAGTGTCGCGCCGCCCGGAACATGACGCCCAATCTGGAGTAAGGGGGGTGTTGTGTGACCCAGCAGATCGGAATTGATAATCTGATACTTTGCCCCTCGACCTGATCGGCACTCAATCAGTGGGTATCTATTTAACGATTTTTTTCATCGCCTCATGACCTGCTGCCAATGACACACCACTTTCCCCGAGTTCTTGACGTCGGGGAGAATGCGAAGTGTTCAGGGACCTTTCCACTGAACGGTCGGCAATACATGGACTAAATGAGATCCTAGCCTCAAGACCCCTGTGCCAATATGCTGCCACTCGATCCATTCGGGATGCATTGATTGTAAAAATCACCTGTTGTAACGAGGATACGGACAGGCCCAGTTACAAGGATGATGCAGACTTAGACGGGAACACCAGCTATGTGTATTTTTCAGTCACTCGATGACTTCTAGATCAATTTAATCTTGGTGAGCAAGATTGAACATGCACCAATTAGCATCTGCAGTGGCAAATGCATACTCAATTAAGATCTTCACCGCCCTCAATGGCAGATACAAAACTGTAAAAGAGGCGCGCCGACAGTACAGTCCCCTCATAAGGACCCTTGTCTACGGGAGAAGAAGAAAAAGATTAAACAATACGGGGACGACTTTTAGATGATCCGATTGCATTCCTCAAAATTCCCGTGAAATCCCCTCGAAATCGATAGATACACATACGATTTCTTTTGAGCGGTGACAAGGCTTTAATCAACAAATGTTCGCTTGGACTGGTTAACTGGGCCCGGATACCGGAAAGACAATCTGGCAGTGGCCTCATTCTGGAACCATTTCTAGCGGCCATCTTCTATCGAGGCTGCCGAATGCACGGGTTCAGGGGTCCTCTAATATGGTTGGCTGACTACCACAGGGTTTGGAGATTCAAGTCACTGATTTGGCTTAGCGATAGGGTGTGCCATGGTGAATCTGAGGTGCAATTTTCGCAACGGTACGTACCGATACAGCGAAACGGTGCAAGAGCTGGGTGTGTTTTGCTTTGTTTTCTGCAAACTTCCGTCCCTAACGTAACTGTAAAGTTAAGTTACAGTAGTGAAATGGACGCTGGGCGTGTGGCCAAGCAGGCTAAGACAAGGCCCGCTGCCCACCATTTTCAATGGGGACCCCCTTTGAGAATCTTTGGGCCGGGCAATCGAGGAAATGATAAAACCTCCCCAACAGCCACCATCTTGTCTCCTTTTCAACACCGCCATCGCCATTGCCGACCCTTCCCTTTTATAACTAGAGCCGCCTTCCTCGACGACTCTGGATTTGACCTGGTGCTAGTTGGTGTCTTTCTTCTTTCCCTAGAAATTTCTTCTTGAATTTGCTATAAGTTTACTACCTTCACTATGGATGCGCTGTGAGTATCCCTTCTATCGCCAAGCAGATTGCGCCAATGCTTTAGCGACACTTTCTAACTCGATTTTTCTACAGAAACGCGACCTCTTTCGCCTCCTTCAACCAGACCAAGGACTACTTTGTTGTCCTCGAGGAGGTTTCCAAGTACAATGTCCAGCTCAATATGGTTGAGAAGCTCTGGGCCGTATGTCCACCCGATCCCTACATCTCCAGAAACAAACACCAGTACTAATACCAGCTTAGGCGTGGTACCTTTGGATGCAGAACGATACTCTCGCGACCGGAATCATGAGCTTTGTCCTCCACGAACTCGTCTACTTCGGCCGCTGCATTCCCTACATGATGATGGACTACATCCCCTACTTCCAGCAATTCCGAATCCAGAAGCAAAAGGTTCCCACCCTTAAGGAGCAATGGGACTGCGCCGCCATTGTTCTCATCAGCCATTTCACCGCCGAACTTCCTCAAATCTGGTTCTTCCACCCTGTGGCTACCTACCTCGGCATGGACTACGGCGTGCCTTTCCCCCCTGTGTGGAAGATGGCTCTTCAAATCGCCATCTGCTTTGTGATGGAGGATGCTTGGCACTACTGGTTTCACCGTGCTCTGCACTACGGTCCCCTCTACAAGGCCATCCACAAGATGCACCACACCTACTCTGCTCCTTTCGGTCTCGCTGCTGAGTACGCGTCCCCCATCGAAACTGCTCTCCTTGGAATCGGTGTTGTCGGATGCCCAATTGTCCTCCTTGCCATCACTGGTGAGCTCCACCTTTTCACCATGTACACCTGGATCGTCCTTCGTCTCTTCCAGGCTATCGACTCTCACAGCGGCTACGACTTCCCCTGGAGTCTGCGCCACTTCCTTCCCGTCTGGGCTGGTGCCGCTCACCACGATCTTCACCACGAGAAGTTCATCGGCAACTACTCCTCCAGCTTCACTTGGTGGGACTACTGCCTGGACACCGAGGCCGGTGCTGAGGCTCACAAGCGCCGTCGTGAGAAGAAGCTCGCTGCCATCAAGGCCCAGAAGCAGCAATAGACGACTGTAAAGAAAGTCTGGCACGACGACAAATGATCGATTGCGGTGAATCGAGTCTGGTTAGCCCAGGATTCAATGACTATAAACAAAAGAGAGGGGTGTTGATCATGATGGAGACTTAGACTGGTCACTCAGCAGGCATATATTGTCTGTATAGCTACACTCGCGACTTGAGCATTCGCATGGCGTTGGGGATGATAACTAAGAACGACTTTTTACGCTTGTACATACAAAACATTGCCCTGGAGAGGCTTTTAGACATATTTAATAATCAACATCGTTCGTTGTCTAACTATTGCCACGTATCCATAAATCCTTTCATCATGGCATGCATCACAAGAAGTGACGACCTGTCTATGACCTAAAAAAACAATATCTTGAATATATACTGCCAGAAGGTTCATCTTGGTTAGAGTTCAG
>JABCQV010000580.1:0-31101 GCA_013186375.1 Fusarium aywerte | reverse complement strand
GCTTTCAGAATGCTCTTTATTATATTGTTGCTTAATTCTTATATTTAGATAATCTGTGGTATGTAAATGCTGATATAAATAAATCGGGTCTTGTACCAGCGCTATACATTTCCAACCCTTGTAGGCTGTACAGTAAGGTTTTCGGCCGGAAGAGGTGACAGTCAGGTTTTTTGAATCAGTGAGTTACAACGTTTGCCCTACCCGTTCCCCATCGTGCCAGAAGATGGCATGGCCAGACGACGGGTGACGGGTGAGCTTCTGCATTTGGCCAGTCAGCGAAGGCCAGAGACATGCCCCGTATGCCCCTGCCTCCGCAAGCCAAGAAGGAAAACCCGCAAGGATTTAACGACAAGGTTGAAACAACTACTAGCACCATGTGCTGTGATATTCGACACATTCTGTTAATTGTCATCGACAGAACAGCAAAGATGCATTATTAAAAATTTGTTTGATCATCATCAGTCCAGGTTACAATATGCTGAAGAAACGGCCCCGTTATGGATGGCGCTAGTTAAAACGTGTCGAATGCAACAAGCTTTGACCGAGAAGCTTGGCTGGGGCCGGCCCAAGAGTACCCAAGGTTAGATCCGAGTGGTACAACATCACTACTACTGCTGTACATACTGTAGTATGGTATCCTTCATCGACGACGATATCCCACATCTTCCGTTTCTTCTTTGAGTGTCAAGAGTGTTATGGTTCTGAAAGGACATGGACTGGTCTGGTCTGTGTAACGGGGATTAATCCTTACACAACACCTTATCTTCCCAACTCCCTTGCCCATTACTGGAAGAACCACGGACAAGCAAACGGCGTGAACCCCTTTCGGCCTGCACATATTAATTACCCAATAAATGTCCGGGTGAGAAGTATCCCTCACTCTGACGGTGAGATATAAAAGGACTTCTTTTGCGGGCCATCCATCCTAATATGTACAAGTCTTGACCAACAAGCTTTTGGTTTTGGTTTGTGGGGAAGTGAACGGGCCAATCTTACTTGACTGTTTGCAAAGAGCATAGCTCGACTAATGCAGACTGTGTTACATAGTACGGTAAGCACTTTTCTCGCTAGACTATTTATTCGTGGGATCGACATCTATACGATAGCTTCTCACTTCGTGTCTAGAAAAAAGAAGAACAAAAAAAAAGAAACAAAAAAAAGGTCGTGTATGTGAGGCGGTTAATAGTACGTAGCTGGAATGGTGGACTCTAAAGCAATCGACCTAGACCTGGTCTGCTCCGATGATATTTCCGAGGGGCTCCGTGCCGTCCGTCTGTGACAAATAATGAGCTCGGACAGAGAATGTGTGTCTTTAATAAAATCAATCAGAGGTGCTCGAAACTTTTAACATACCAGGCAAGACAGGCACCCAGCTCCAAGTTTCCAAATGTTCGGTTCGACCAGAGATTGCCGGCTTGGCATTGAAGCTGCCGCCGCCATCGCCGTGGCTTTTATCGACTCTGCTATTGCTGTTTCTGTTCCTGCAACTCAAAAATAAGGCTAGATGTGCCTGTAGCCGCTACTGTGTTCTGGTCGACATGTATCGTGGCCTCCCCGATCCTCTAGCGCCTTTGGTGTTGGTCTCGAAGCCTAGCTTCAATTGTGCCTGGAGCATCTTCTCCAGACTTTTTTCTTTGATTTCCGAATGGTGTCGGGCATTCTGGTATCATCATCATTTATCTTCCTGGAATGCCGCGATCTTAAAATGAGAGAATTTGTTGTTGTTCATGTTTCGTCAATAGACAGTCCCTGCATAAAATCCAATAATATTATACTCACTCCTCCCTTCTGCGGTTCACACCTCTAAACGGAAACGCGCCACCAACGAACCTGTCCAAGTCGCACACCCATTCGCCCACTCCGCCCACGACCCCAGTGTAACGCTGAACCTGGAATCCATTGAATCCAGGTTCCCAGTTCGGCCCCCGGCCCCCTCCCCTCTCTTCTCACTCGCGACTCAGTTCATGGGGCGTTTAAGAAAGAAAAAAAACCTTGACTGTTCGGAGCAGGGCGGACGAAATAATTTAATTAGTCTAGTATTACTATGACACTACTTATTGCTCAATTATTTTCCGTACCACAAGTCGAAGAGTCAAGTTTTCTGATACCCCCTGCGTAATCAAGTCAAGTCCAAATCGTTCGTCACCCCCCAAAAACGCTCACTCGCGCTTTCTCCCTTTCGTATTGCCTCTCCTGCATTCTTCATTCTCCACCAGCCGTCCGTCCTATCCCATCCACTACACCCGCCGCCGCTGTTGCTGCTGTTCCCTCCTCCTGCACTTCTTACTTTCTCCCCAGCGAAAAACGGCAGCCATAGTTCAGCATCCGGGTCATTTCCACACTCCGTCCTGATTTCCAAGTCCACCTTACTCTCGCTTGATTCTCTTGCTCTTTCTTCCCCCGAAACACCAACTCACTCGCTCCTGCTTCTTCACTCATTCTTATTTTCAACCTTGGTTTCCGTTTCAGATTCGATTCAACCTTCAATCCGCCCTCAGACCGATTCTCATCCTCCCACCCTTATATCCGCAGGATCGCGTCCGCCCTCTTCTAATCCTGGCTTCTACTTGATTTTTTTGCGCCTTTGGTGCACGCCATATCATGCCTACGATTCCATGATTGAATATGTTGTAGAAGCATGTGTAAGTACTTTATTTCTTTATTTATTTGACTCGCCTATTTTCCTCTCAGCTTATATCATTACCGTTATCCCTTCGCTCTGTACCTTTCTGTTCTCGCAGGGCGTCTGTCTCTTTTCGTTCCTGCTCCTCATCCGCTCCTGCGGGTTCGAAGCCAAGAGCTTTGCATCATACCCCAGTCTTGGCATTCACGAACTGACATCAAATCGTCTAGCGCTCACCGAGATACGAAATGTCGTGTATGTCTTTCACTTTACCGTCTATCCTGTACTTCCGTTATGTCGTTGTCAACTTTCGTGGCCATTATCGTCATGACCATTGTTGGCATGACACGCAGGACTACGCCGCTTACAACTCTCCACTCGCATCACCTCGGCATTCAACGACGTCGCCTACTGGGAGATCTCGATCAGACGACCACGATGCATTATTTATTGCAATTCATGAACATCGCTAACCAGGCCCGCCAGCCTCCTGTTTAGTAACCCAGTATGGAGCGGCGCAAGTACGGTTCCGTCTACAATCATCCGAAACCTCACGGCTCTCTCGGTGCGTTCAACCTACTGGGCCTTCGCGATTTCAATTGCGTGGAGGTAACTTTATCGTCCATGTGGCCTTGACTTACCAAAGGAAAATAGTCCGACATAGCATATAAGGAGCGCATTACCACCAACATCACGACCCTTACCACCACCAATCCCGATGCAAGCAACGGCGTTATCAACGGCCTTCTGTACGTCCCCGATCTCGACAACGACCGCCAGTGCGATCAGCAGCAGTACCAATTCATCCCTCGAAATGTCACCCGCCGAAGCAATCTTCCACCTCAAAATTACAACCTCATCGCCCTCGCCCCCTGGTTCAGTATCGACTGCACATTGGCTTACCTCGCTTCTGCGCGTCTCGACCCCATTCGCGCTTTCATCTTCTATAAACCCAACAATTCATCAAATCAACCTCAAGATGCCGACTCGCCTGTTTGGAATCTTGAGGACGGCGGAGCTTGGATGACCGCTAACAAGTATCCTATATATGCCATTTCTGGTCAGGAAGGTCAGAATATGATGAAGCAACTCAGTTATTACTCTGGAACTGTAGACGATATTCCTTACGGCGAGAACATAAGCACCATATACGGCCCAAATCCGAGAGATTATGTCCGTATCTGGACCGAACTATCCGTGGAGGACAAATCTGACATACCTCCGCTCTGGGCCTTTTTTCTCATAGTTATTGGTGCTCTGCTAGCCGTATTTGCTTTCGTATCGATAACTATGCACCTGGTTCAGAGACGACGCCGAATATCACTCCGGAGAAGGGTCGAGTCTGGAGAGGTTGATCTTGAAGCTATGGGTATAAAACGCTTGACAGTACCCTCTGCTCATCTCAACAGTTTTCCTCTATTCACTTACAACGCGGATCCTGAATCGATGGCACCTCCCCCGACGCCTTCGTCTACGCGTCGCCACCGAAGCAACCGAGGGTTCGATCAACAAAGTGTTCGATCCGGCGTTAGTGTTCGAAGCAAGCGATCCGGTATAGGAGCAACAGGTGACAACGCTGCCACCAACTTCCAACCCAGTTGTCATATTTGCCTCGCCAACTTCGAACACCGAATAACCATCATTCGAGAGCTTCCATGCGGGCATATATTCCATCCCGAATGTATTGACGAGTTCCTATCGAAAAACAGTTCCCTCTGTCCAATGTGTAAGCATTCTATGTTGCCGAGAGGTTACAGCCCCCGAATTACCAATGGCATGGTCCGTCGCGAGCGCGCCCTTAGCAAATTACGGCAAAGAGTTGATCTCGAAGATCTTTTTGAGGAAGGCGACAACACAAAGATGAAGGATTGGGGTAAAAGACTTTTCCGGACCTCATCATCGCCCTCAAGACCTCCATCTGCGCCTTTGGTTTCTTTGAAACTTCCCACCTTCATACGACGACCTGCCGAGCCTGCTACAACGGAGGAGCGAGAAGTAGAGAGACAATCGACGCCCACCCCCGCCGCACAACCTGAAGAACCAGAATCAAACACACGTCCGCCTCCTCCAGTTAAAACCCCGAAGACCAGACGACCCAAGCCCAGGCGTCTGAATATGCTGCCGACACAGCCAGAAAATTCCGAGTTGAGTACAGAGCCAACGCCACGACGTGGAAGTCCCTCTTCGTTTGCTCGGCAGCGTATGCGCGAAATTGCGGCCAATAACGCACCCTTTGACGATCCCGATTCTCAAAGGGCAATGTGTAAGTCAAACTCTGACATGACTGTACTTTCACGAACTGACATAACATACAGGGCTGCGAGCACTCTCCAAAGTTTTTCCTGGCTATTTTTAATCGGTCTTGAGTAGTTTCAGAGTTCGGCGGCATTTGGTGTTGCATTTACTGGACAAGCATGGCTTTTTGGCGTTATGTGTCATGAACAAGGTTTTAGGAATTTGGGCTGATACCATGGACGGGAATTGTTTTTCACGACTTCTACTAGGATTTAGTGGTGCATTGGGTAGGCATTAATGAGGCGTTGGCTCGGTTTATGAGATTTATATATGCAATCAGGGTCTCAGTTCGCTTTAGAACGGCAGGCTAGCAGTGGCTTGTCGGCTCTGATGTGTCTGTGACTAATGGAAAAGGTCTATAATCTAACGTTAGATGAAGGATTGTCATCTAGATGATGGCTACATGAACGATGAGGAATAACATATTGATAAAGAAATACACACCGTACAAAGAATACACAGCCGATAGACACTAAGCGGCATGGAAAGAACTCAAGATCAATTTCATCGTATCGAAACAAAACATCGTTTATTTTATTGTCCGCATTGACTAAATCTTATGCCAGGCCCATTTCTCAGTAGTCACCATTCCAAGTACGCCCAGAACGCCCAACACAAAATGACGGTCCAAGTTTCGCTGTTTTGCAGGGACTTTGACGTGGCTATTGTCCAATCTCGTCGCCTTACTTTCCTTGACCCTCTAGCAACTGCTCATTGCGCACTCCTCCTCTGGCCAGTGCATCCCGCACACGATCGTTTTCAGCAGCGCGAATCCTGCTCCTCGCGTCCTCAAGACGCTCAACTCCTCGGTCAATGGTTTCGATATGCACACTGAGAGGGATAGGAGGTCCTCCGCCAATGCCGCTCCGCAAGACCTCGGGCTCGGCCACTCGGTCGCGAAGGTCTCCAAGTCCAGCCTGAATGCTCTCTAGTTCAAGAATGAGCGCGTTGACCTGCGCAACTGCTGAAGAGCGTTGATTGTCAACCTGACGTAAGAGAGCTAGTTGGCGTGAAAGGCTGTTGAGTTGGTTCGAGTTTGCACCGACAAGCGTCCAAATGTTCCAGAGCACGTTCTCACGACGAGACGCCGTATCGGCAGAAGAGCGCGAGCTGATATCGTAGATGAGCATAAGGTGGTCCTCCGCTTTGGTGAGAAGACGCAGAACGGCTTGCGCCTCAAGTATGAGGGTTGAGATACGATCCGAAACCAGAGCTGTGTGTTCGATATACTTGTCGAGAAGAACGCGTTCGTTGAAGATATGATCGGTAGTTGGCTGGAAAGGATGGAAGATCCATGATGCCCAGCCAAGAATCGGAGAAGGCGCAGATAACGAGTGCGCGTCCTCTGCTTCAGGGGCCAGAGTATCAAGATAACGAGAGGTCCAGCGATTAATGCTTATAACGGCGTCGACAGCCGAACCAACATGGGTATTGAACTTCTGCAAATCGGCAGCTGTTTGCCTCGCTGTATCCACGTAGCCATCGAACTCAAAGAGAAGCTCATCGCGAGCCTGCAGGTCACTATGTCGCACAAGGCTGCGAAGGTCACGGATAGCCGTTTCCGAGCGCTTCATCTCAAAGGGTAAGGAAACTCCATCGGAACTTTTCTCGAGGACTTGCTCAAACTTGGATTGCACGCTCATGAGATCATCGAACTCGACAGGTGATCCATCGCTACCGGGTGGCACGATGGCGTCTCGAGATGGACAAAATGGAAGGTTGAGGATTGATGCGCCTGGAATACGGCAGATCGGCGAGAGAGATGCGGCGATAGAGCGGGTTGCCATATTCTGTGCAATGATAAGGCCACCAAAGCAGAGATAGATCGACAAGAGAATTGCGAAGGGCTTCTGTGCATAGCGAAACGCAAGTCCGATGACGTTAAGGAACCAACCGAGAGTGTTGAAAATAGCCGCAGGAATGTTTTGTGCGAGTTGTCCACGAACCGTTGGCGGCTCTTCGTCGCGATGTCGTTGACGGCGGTAGTATTCATCTTCAGCTTCGTATCTCGCCCGCGCCATTCTTTTCTGCTGTGAAGAAGTCAATGCTGATGGGACTCCTCTCCTTCTTACACCTTCGTCGCCGCCATAGCCTATTCCCAAGCCCCTTATCGTGCGCTCACTCCTCTCACTTCCCTCGCCTGAAGCATCTAAACGAGGCATGTGGAACTCTGGATCAGGCGTTTTAAAGACTCGTTCTCCGTTTGCGCTAACACTGGCGCGAGAAAGGCTGGGTCTGAACGGTTCTCGAAGAATGACTTGTTCGTCGTCCGGGTCGGCGCCGAAGTCGCGAATGCTATCTTGCGAAGCAAAGCTGATGTTACCTTGAGAGAATGGCTGAGAAGGAAAGTTTCCGGATGATGTAGGTGGTGATGATTCCCCAAGCGATGGAAGAATACTCGTATCAAAACTGTCGTTCTCGCCTTCGACAAAGCGCCACGAGTCTTCTGGTCGAAGCTCACGCTGGTGCGAAGATCTCATTGTTGTCCACCACCAACCCTCGAGTACTACCGAGTCGTACACGAGCGCGCGTCACTGTGACTTCGCTTCAAAGTCAAATATTATCTGGGAGCAGTGCCTGGTCGCATAAATAGGTTGTATGTTAGGTGGAAATGTCGTATTTTAATGGGGAGCTTCTAGCGACTCTATGCGCCGAGTCTCGAAGCGTGAATCGCTGACTGATGTCGTTAAGGTAGCGCAAGCCAGGGATTTAGGAGTAATGAGTCATCTGTATACAGGATAATATTTTCACGCCGACAAAAGATGAGGGTGCGTTGTTCGTGAATGGGCGTTGAAATGAGGTTAATGTTATTGTTGATGAATGATGTAAGAGGGAGGTAGGCGGCAAAGGTGTGAGAGGTAAAGTGAGGTCACTAGGTAAGTGTACAATAGTACCGACCGAGTCTTGGTGGGGAAAGACAAGGACGGGCAAGACCCTTGCTCAAGCTGCCTTAATTAGCGTCGGTCAATAGTGGGGTTAGTTGATGTAGGGAAAGTTGAAACTGACCAAGACCTCGTGGTCAATCTTTAGTCTAGGGTGTTAACGGTCACGATTAAAATGGACGTCAATTAATCCAGTCAGGGCTTGGTTTTCATCAAGTCAAGATGGGCCTCAGCTGTAGATACATTGTAAGTCGAGTCATTATAATTACATTTACTTTAATGAAATATACAAGTGTTTTTTCCTATCTTGCTATCTGATAACGCTATCCGTAAGTTACGCCCAGCTAATGTACGTCTAGATATCTTCCTGAAGTAATCCCCGCCTACTCCCAGATAAATTGAGAGCTTGATTTCATCGTCAGTATATGCCAGAGCTTTGTCTTTCCCATGCACCACGAAGGCACGCCTTGGGGTGAGCGAAAGACTTCATTGTTGACACACAAGATGGAAATAATTTAGCCAGATTGGCACAACCTGCATCTCTGATTTTTCTATACTTACAACCCTACCATGGGAGTCAAGTCCCTTGCTACCCTCTTGTCAATAAACTCCTCCCTAATCTTATTCTATAGCCATTGCCCTTCAGCCCCCACATGCGGAGATGGTTTCCCCGATCTATCATTCCTACCGCCTGCTTCAATATTGAGACCTTGAAAAGACCCTCCTGTAGTAGCAACAACAGCAGATGACATCGTACCGCCACCGAAGCTCTGGGACGGAAGCCCTGACCAAGGCATAGTTTCCGATGTTGTTGACATGTCTCTCGTTGACTGCTGAACAGGTTCTTGCCATGAACCCAGATATTCCATCGGGTTTGGAATAGCCCAGGGAGAGTAGTCTGCCTGCGTTATTGCGTTTGCAGCTGTATCTGTGGTTTCCGGCGTGGTACGCGACTGGGTTGCCTGCGAAGTGCTATGCCCAACAAACATTATCGCATAATCTGGATTCTCGGAAATCATCCTCGATCTGGACCAGATTTCGCCAGACTTTCTAAGGATGTTTGTCAAGAGAACCTTCAATATATGATCAGACTGTAATGCAATGGACTCAATAGCCTTCTGCAGGTATGGAATACATGAAGGGGAAAGTTTCTCTGGCTCCAAATGACTGAAAAGTGATACTAAGCGTAGCGGTGCCTGAAGATCGGGCCGCAGGGAGACATCGGACTCTCCAGTCACACTTTTATGCCGGCGAGATAGATAGAGGAACCGCCAGTGAAGCTGCATCTGAACCTGGAGACTTTGTAGATAGGTTAGTTAAGGCTGGCTACTGCTTTGAGGATTCCGGGGTTGACTTACCCATAAGATACTACTAGCTGCAAGAAATATTGTAAGCAATGAAACCAACCATCAAGTGGATGAAGAGCTTACAGCATGATAGAGTATCATATCTTTCATCCCGTCCTCGCCCACACGACCCATTTTCGAACCTGTGAGTGCATACCGCCAAGAATCTATAGATTGCTTCGAATCTTCTAAAGCATCCGGGCTTGCCTCCCACCCACAGAGAAATCTAGCCATACAACGGTCATATATGCGGATAAGATCGATAAAAAAGGCCCAGGAGGAGTGACCGCGAGACGCGCCTAGGCGATCGTGCTCTGCGAGAGTTACTGGAGTAGGAATATTCTATTGCTGAGTCAGTAACATATAGACACTGGGATCAGGTGTAATTACGTGAGCCTGATACTCCCACTCCTCGCAAGGAAGTTCTGTGCCTTCGGTCGATTTCGTCAGGTATAGTGGCGGATGGGTTGAGCACTGTCTCATGTCCATCAACATCTCGTGAATGTACAATCCCCAATAGGTTCGACGACGCGACTCAGCTATGACAGGACCTTCTTGTTTATCGGCATATTCTTTATGTTGAAGCCCAATTTGAAGGGCAAGTTCGCGGGCATGGTTGAATAAATGGCAATAAAAGTCGTCCTGCTCACCAAATGCAGCGACGGATAGAGATAGTAGTGCTTGAATAGACCATAATGTTGGAGGAAGAGGTTCGCGAGACATCTTATAAGCTCTCTCCCAGAGCGGTGTGCTGTCTACACTGGAGTACCGAGATCCAATATAGACAATGGTGGCTTCAAGAAATCGCATTTCATTCGGTTTTTCTTCCACGAGCCGTTCAAAGATATTTCTCGGCGGAGACCAGGAATTAGTGGCGTGAAAGTTGGCATAATACAGATGGAGTAGATGCCTTTGACTGACAGACGGTTGCGGTTTGGGTTGGTGAATCGACATATCGGAACCTGTAAGGCTGGGTGAAGGTGTACTTTCTGCCATGTCGTCTTGATCAGTTATTGAGCTCTCACCCTTGATCATGTTGCGTTTCTTTGGATCGCGAATTCCTCGCCGTGACGTTTGCCACTGGCATATTTTCCCCTCCTCTTTGCAGCGTGTACAAGAGGGTAGAAATCCATCGCACTTAGTGTGCTTACTGCGGCAAGGAACGCAAGCAATAGAAGCACGAACTCGGGCATTTGAACGCTCTGGTCGATTTCGCTTCTGGCCTGAGTTGAGTTCAGCCTGGACTGAAATATCGTCCTGTGGTGAATCTGTCATTGTCTGACTGAAGGAGGAACTGAGTCTCTTGTGTGAGTTACGAGGATAAAGCTTAAAATCTTCGAGTGTCTCTCTTTGTTGGCAATTGCCTACAGAAAGATCCAATGTGCGGGTCAGATTCGATAGAGGGTGTCCTGTGGACCGGGACTGTTTGCCTGGAACCAACAATCGGCACAGGTTTGTGTCAAGTATGGGCGCCATAGAAGCGAGAAATACAAATGGAAGAGGGTTTTAGCTGAGTGAAATAGGAGTAGGACTAGTACCAACGAGAATCCAACACGAATAAATGGCGTTGGCAACAATCTGAGTACGGTACTTGGAAGCTGATCGTCAGGACCAAACAGAAGCAAATGCCCGTCACATTATGATTGGAAGAATGAAACTGTAGTTGCATACAAATCTCAAACAATGCTGCAATGTCAACTTGTCACCCAGTGGTGTTGGCCGGCCGGTATGTGGCGTGGATCTGGCTTCCCTTTCAAGGACTAGGCAGTGGAAGCTCTAACAGAAACGTCCGGCTACATCTCCATATTGGCTTGCCATTATGAGTAAACGCGGAACTAACACAAATACAGATGTTCCTTGAAAAGTGGCATTGAACTGTTTGCCTGTCTTGTTTCTCCTTGTTATCCTTGAGTCTAGAATGCTCATGAGCATGAATTATTCACCACTGACTCAGTGAAACATTAGTATCTCCGACACAAGAACTGGGAAGATGGTGTTTAATACTAGAGGGACCTTTCCGAGATAAATTTCGTATTGTATCTGTGTCGTTTGACCCTGCATCCAGAGTTATTGCATGAGTGTAGTTCCAGCAGCCCAGTTGAAGCGACCTCTCGGAGCGGGCCTTGCAAAAGCTCCCGCCTACTTTAAACAGTAGACGGGGTTGGGTAGCTTAGGAGGGCTACTAAAACAGCCATTCTGTCTCAACAGGTGGTAGCTCGAGCTATGATTGTTTGCATAGGTCTCCACAAAGAAGAATGTGCCTGGCTGGCGGTCGTGCAGTATACAGGAACAAACGGTTCTGACGCGTAAGAGCGTTATAAGAGACGGGTGACAGCAAATACAAGACGTCCCAATGCTTTATTCCTTTTTCTTTTTCCTCTTTGAGTGGGGGAGTGAAAACGATAGGTCCCCCAGTGCGACATAGTTGGTACAGTATCCCAGCGGTTGGTCTTCATCCTTCCGGCTCCCAGGGTATCGGATTTCGGGACATACATACTGACTGCATGCAAGCCATCGGAGATGGCTAAACGCCCCTGCTCGTTATTCCGAGACGTACTGGCCGTGTTGTCTTTGTCAAGGGTTTATATGTACCCAGAGCCTGGTCGTTGGTTCGCTAACGATTCGTGACGCTTTCAGAAGGGAGTTCCTGTTAGTTTATCACTAGGCTGGAAGAGGGTTCCACAAGAAATAGAAGCCTTTAAAGGCGGTTTGAGTAGCAGTTGAGCCGCACTTGCCTTCCTTGGACTTTTCAGTGTGACTAACACCATTATCTGCCTGTGCTCAGCGGCTCCTGCCAGTTTCAAGCTTGAATCAGGCACTTGGACATTTCATTGGCGGAGGCCCAAGCGGGTCTGGGGAAATCGAAGGCAGGAGTGAGGGAGAACGGGGAGTTGGCTGCAGATAGGATAGCATTTGGGAGGCAAGAGTGATACAAGCACAAGCTAAGACTAATAAGGGTCAACTCACATGTAGCGAACAAAGCGAGCAAGACAAGACCAAGACCGTAAGTTGAAAATAAAAGTCCCCTGAATTACTGTGTTGTACCTAGATAAGGAGGAGAGAGTACGGTAAAGTTACCGACCAGGCACTGTAACACCTCGGCTTCTGTTGGACGACCCCCGGACGAGACCCCGACCTTGTCGTCATGGGTCCGCCCAACCCCAGATGCGATACCGATGCGCCGAGGTACGGCGCGCTTCCTTTTTGCTTTAACATACCTACAATGAACATCACATCAACTGTCCAACTGCCAACCGACCGATAGACCTCATTCATCAGACATCTAGTAACTTATACTCAACGGCCCCTCTCATGCACAAAGTCAAATGACCGACTCGAGCTTTGTACAAGCACAGCGCCGCGTCGCCGCGCGTCGCCAAACCCGCGAGGCCGAAGCCGCTGCTCGCATCGCTGCACAGCGGCAATCGTCTCGGCCCAGAGCCAACCTCGAGCACTTACCATACCCCTTAAATCGCATCGGATCTGCCTGGGATGCTGTGTCCACAAGGGAGGGCACGCGCCCCGCATTTCGAGTAGGACAAGTCGACGCCGAATTGCTCGACGTAGAGTTGTTGGACATCCTCAAAGACCAGGTTTCTGAAGGCCTCAAGTATTTTGGTGGAGGGCATCTACACGATGACTGGTCGGCTGAAATTATGTTGGCACTAAGGGCCGTCCTCTTTAAGCTCACTGTCTGGGATCACGATGCGACATACGGTGCGGCTCTTCAAAACCTCAAATATACCGACGCCAGGAATGACGGCCTTATCCTAAAAGCACCCTCAAAGGTGCAAAAGTCTCTTTACGGATTGATCACAGTGTTCGGCAATTATGCTTGGACGAGGTGGGAGGATTGGCTTCTGGAACACGATGATGGCTACGACGAGCCGAGCCCCCGGCTGAAGCGACTCTCCAAATTAACCTCTGCCTTATCAACTGTCCACTCAGCAGCGGCCTGTGCCTCGTTTCTTGTCTTTCTACTGCACGGACGATATCGAACGCTTCTTGACAGAATCCTAAGGATGAGACTTGCGCCACCCACCAGCCAAGTAAGCCGGGAGGTCTCGTTTGAATATCTTAACCGTCAGCTTGTTTGGCATGCTTTCACCGAGTTTTTGCTTTTTGTGCTGCCCCTGATCGGCATTCAGCGATGGCGACGTTGGCTCACCAGGACCTGGCGGAAAACCAAAGATATCATCAGGACGGGGCCCCAGGAAGAAGGCAAAGCGAATGGCGAGTATGCATTCCTTCCCGAGAGGACGTGCGCGATTTGTTACCAGGACCAAAATAACGCGACTTCGGAGAACGAGGTCATGGCAGCAGCGGCGTCCAGTGGTGTTATCGGCTCGGCACAAACAGACATAACCAACCCATACGAGACAATTCCATGTGGGTGTGTATACTGTTTCGTATGCTTGGCTACTCGCTTGGAGAGAGAAGAGGGCGAGGGCTGGACCTGCCTACGATGCGGTGAGCATGTCAAAGAATGTAAGCCCTGGAGTGGTGACTTGGTAGAACCGTCTGCGAAGCAGGCTTCAGCTAAGACAGTGGCCTTTTCGGATGATATTACTGGGGGTGTACTTGTGGATGAGCAAAACGAGGGTTCATTAGTAGAGAGCCTAAGCACAACCTCAGAGCAAGGTTAAGATAACGGTCAACTTATGCACCGCTGAGATTTAAGGCGCTTGAGTATTTATATCTTGTAATAATACCCGAGAATTTCATTGCACCATTATTGTCACACACTTCGGAGCCAAACCACCTGCTTGCAATTCCCATGCTGGGCCTATCCAGACGTTTTTAATAATCGCTCTTAAGTGGAGAGGTTCTATTTACGGTCAGTCTATGTTCTCAGCTATTAGGTTATGTTGTGTTTTTATGCTGCAGGGCCATTGTCATCATAAGGGATGGGCTAAATGTGAACCGAGATCCTTCATGCACGAGAAGCATTGATCTGATAAGATCAAGATCCTCCTCTATGTTGTACAGTGAGTGGGCATGGAGTTGCATAAAGGGACCCTGCACTTGACTGCTAATGTATCCACTGAAGCCCACCCAACGTGGGTAGCGCGCATCATGCCAGGGAATTGGAAATTGGACCCCTGCTTCGATTTTCAGTCAGGCGAGACTATACGGAACAGCACCTACCTACTACTAGCCTGACACTTAGACAAAACATTAGCTTTCCCACTTACGATACCGACATTTCAACCCAACTGCTCGTCTTTTCCAGTTCTCCAACTATTCCGATCCCGAAAATTCAGTTCTTGGTTTAAAAAAAAACCCCGAGTCTTATACAGAGACCGCGATAATATATAACCTCTCTACCTCTCGATGTAGCCCGACATCACGACTCGATCACACCGACTCCCTTCCTCCATCCCATGCCCAGTTTCTTTCAGTTCACGCAGGGCACCGAGTCGCATGTCCGTCCAAACGACTCGGCCCCTCTTTTAGGTCGTTTTCGTGCTGTTCCTCCCCGTCCAGGCGTCGTGGCCCGTCGGCGCAGTCAGCTTGGCCTCCTATCGACTACCTCTGATAATCGAGGCAGCGTGCATATTCTCGGATACGGTGCTTTTGATGCACATGCCGACGGGGACACAGACGATGATGAATATGAGCTCGAGGATGATCGATCTATTTGGCAGCGCGCATGGCAACGGTGGGTGTTGGATATCTGGGTGCATCCGAGACAGTCGGCTGTCAAGAGAGTTGTTGATAAATGGTGGAGTCGGTATGCATTTCTGGTGTTGATGCCAGCATTGTTAGTAAGTTCTCGTGCAGAAATAAAAAGAGAGGACTCAACTGATCTGGTATTAGGCTGTTGCATGGTGCGCTATTCCATTTCCTCAGTACAAAATTCCTGATGGGGACTTTGACGATGGAGATGAGGATAGTCTCCCTGACGGACGTAAGGTCCCTGGTCACGGAGCTGCACGAGTCCAAGTCAACTTTTGGTTCTTTCTCTTCGTGTATTACAGCTTCTATAACCTTACAGCCTTGATCTGGATCACAAAAGTGTTCAACCTCTACAGTCTCAATTGGTGGCCACAATCACTTGGCTTCCCAGTTACAGTCTCACTCATCGCCATCTTATCCATCGCTTTGCCCATCCCAATCTATTATAATGAAGAACTGCGCGATATTCTTCTTCACAACACAGCCTGGATCTCTTGGACGTTTATTATCATGGCTTTGCCTGTTACGATCGCCTTCATTATTCTCACTACTAATGAACGACACATCGGTCTTCGTCATTCCCTATCAGAAACTCAACGAATCTTCACCACATCATGGTGGACTGGTGAGCCGGACACGTTCAACGGTAGGGACCGTCGACGTCGAAACGTTACCGCAGAGTTGTTCGAGGCAGATGCCACTCAAGTTGAGCCAGAGTTGCGGTCTCAAGGCGTTAGGATGCGCAGGCTGTGGCTGCCAGCCAGCTTTGTTCGTTTCTTGTGGTTCTGCGTCGCTCTATTCATTGGTCTCATGGCTTATGTGATCGGAGAGGCATACGCTGAGATCTATCTCCGGACTTTACCACACAATAACTTGGAAACGGTGGTATACGTTTATGGTTGGGTTGCCACAGTGCATCTCTTAGACGCCTTGAGTGGCTGGGTTCTTGGCATCCGAGAGGGTGAACGTGTTGGAAGCTATCCTTTGAGTTGGATCTTCAAACTGTAAGCTTTGACTCCCCAACCTGTCAGTGTACGTGACTGCTAACATGTCGCCCAAGATACTTCATGTTGACTTATCAGATGTACGTTCGCGCACTATACGCCCGACTGCGTTCACCAAAACAGTTCATCACCCTTCAGATCATGTCATCGACAGGCCTTGTCGTTATTACGCCCATAATGATGACCTCTTTCATGCATAAGACTTTGACCCTGCTGGGGCTCAACTCACAGAGTTTTGGATCGTACCAGAAGCTCCAGACCCGTAACATATTCATTCGATTCCTTGCCGAGAACGTTTCTATGGTTGCATTCCTTGGAAGCATTCTGGTGTTGCATTTCGGCGCCAACAAGGACGTATACCCGTATTTTGCCTTTGACACCGAAGGTGACGAAGAGTATAATTTTGGCCTCACCTTTTACGCCTCGTCTGTAACGTGGGCTTGCGAGCTGGTAGCTAGTCTTGCTGTGCGGGGTCTCATTCGAATCTGCTTCCAAATTGACGTTGGTCTCGAAGGAAAACTCGACTTGGCTGTCTGGCCGGAGCTGATGCCAACGTGCGTGGCAGTTATGCTACATGTGTTACAAAACATGCTGTTTTCCATCATCCGGCTGCAGTTCCATTGAGTGGCGAAGACAGAATTTGATTTCTAGCATCAGGGGTACTCGTTCGCTTCCCACTAACAGTGATTGGGGGTCGGAACGGCCCGAGAAAAGTTGCCGAGAGGTGTGCAACTGTCGAGATGGCGCGTCCACTGATGCGGAAACGACGTACAAGTTTCAGATGGAGGTGTTTTTTCCCCTCCCCGAGATTGCTTTTGATGTTCTTGCCGCACGAATTCCCGTTTTTTGTCTTAGAAGAGGGACGTCCTGTTAACATACATGCACGCATGGTTGTCTTAGACCGGGAAGAAGTGCTTGTGATGCAGGCACATAGATACCCGTTAGAACGTTGTTCAAAGAGTTCTTGCTTTATTTTCAGCTTAGCATTAGATACCACATAATTGTTACTATTAATACTAATTCCGACTTGCAATATTTGAAATCAGCCAAAGCTACTATCATGTTATACCGTCGACTTGTCTTTCTAAATGTGCTGCTTTGGGACCTAGAGGTATATACTTGATTGCTCAAAGATGAATTTCGAATAACCCCCGATTCCAAGTATCGAACTGTATCAACTTTGTCACATCTAGAACAGTCCCGTTGAACAATAGTAAGACCATTCATTGCCCGGTTGTCTATTTAACGCTGACTGCTAAATTGCTTAGCTCCATGCTGGGTAGTCGCTAGCAGCCAGACAATGACACGCTGACTTAAGAGCTAGTTGTCATCGGATTCGATTCATAGTGGAGGCAGCTATCCAAAGGGCTCGGTAGTGTCAGTCGATTTCCAGGAAATTGTCTGCTAAAGACGAACTACGTGCATGGCATTAGTCTAGTGCCTACACGAAAGTCATACTGGTACGACTAGACCCATATATCAATAATTATGGCGACATTGCCTTTCGAGAAAGATGGAGACACCTGTATCGAAGCCTCATGCCGAGCGGCCCGCAAAGGCGCCTATAAACGAACACGCAGCTGCGACTAATGCAAGCCTTAGCCAGTCTGCTTTCGGCGAATGAGTACAACAAACGGCGGTGAAGAGGTGAAGCTTATCAACAGCTGGTCAATTAACACAAGAAGAACTAGATGACGCGGCAGTAATTGAGCAGTCGGTCAACAGTTTCTGGTGGGGAGGATATGCAAAACATTGGAACAAGAGCTGGGGAAACATGAGGCACAGCATATAAGGCGCCATAGTCACCGAGCGGGCTTACAGACATGCTGTCGCCGATAAGGCAATCTATACTAAAATGGTTAGGAGGCAGAATACAGAAGCGGCACGGTTGCAGACGCACGACGCAAACGCAGAAGGATCCTGCACGGCATTCAAGAAAGGAACCTGGGGGCTGGGATCAGGGCTGAGAGAAGAGATCGCAGCAGATGTGCTGGCTAGCTAGCGAAGTTTGCGTATGTCTAGCATTGGCGAAAGAGGGATAATTCAAGTAGTCGCGATAGTGACTTGCAGCGAGCTGAAGTGGCCATCGTAAACGTCTTATGGTGGTGTGGTTCAATGGGTGGCTGGCCAAAAAAGGTACCTGCCCAGCCAGGCTACATGCTATCAGGTGGGCGGAGCATCGTATGCGAGAATCAAAAGTACCTGGTTTGTATAACATGTATCGTGTGCCTCATTCTCTAGTAGAGATCCGTACTGGGTGTAGATGAGGTCTCAGCTACCAAGACCTGGTGGGGTTGCACCAATGTCAGAATGAGAGATACTGTAATATATGGTCTGTGACAAAATAGCAAATCAAACTGCGGTTTGAGCAGAAGAAGACATCAGCATCCGGCGAGTTATGATAAAAGGCACGGTTGTGTTATCTTGGCAGGATGCAATGTGCGACCTTGGGATGATATCAACCACCAAGCCAACCCAGCAGGTTCACATGGTTTCGTCAACCGTTCAGATTGAGTTGCAGAGGACTCATCGATATAGACCTTGTAAGGTGTTCGGTTTTGAAAGCGATACCGTGACTTTGTGTGGTGAACTGGTTGCTAGAATACACGGAATAGGCCGCTACTGAGAGATAACACCACTGGATAGCCATCCAATTCAGATACCGTGAGCACACCTAGACAGGTGGTGATACTGCCTGAACAGTTACCCGTTGGTCGAATGTGACTGCCGGCCAAGTACTTTGTGCGCACTATTGTAGAAAGATGGCCATTCACTGAGTTGTATACTGCACAGATCAATTGGTCCTTGGCAAGATCGACAACGGAAATGCAGTGGAGCAGAAACACTTTAGTAAAGGGTGTAAAGAGTGGAGATTTGAAGACGGCTATGGTCGCATCAAGTCCTCAAGGTGAGTGAAGTCTAAGAGAAGACACGGCTGCTGAATATAGCAGGTATGTTGAACCAGAAGCTTTCTTAAAATGTCTTTCTTACAAAGCTATGTATGCTATGACGGAAATAAATTTTCACTAGAGCCTGCGAGTTTAGGAAACGGAGAAGATCGGTTCAGGAAAGAGCACATGAACCCAACAAGGGCACTCTAGCCGCTTGTTTCTTTCTTTCTTCTTGGGAGTTGCCTAAAAAGGCAGGTTACTGAACCACCTCCGCCACTAACAGTGGTCTTTTGAGATCCTCTAACTTAACTGAAGGATCTTCGCGTCTCTAAAAAAAATTTAACATTCTTTATTCGATCAGCCAATTGTGATGAATGATGTTTAATAATAGGAGACTTATCACTTATCAACGTCAGCTGTGAAGTGGAGAGGATTGCTAAATCGGATAAATAAGTTTATTAGGCGCCAAGCACCTGCCCGGGACTTGGATGGAGAAATGTGATATAGAGTTGAGGTAGGTACATCTGTGCCTCGGATCGGATCATGGCTGGCAAGAGTTCTACTGAGCTCTGTAAGTAGCTGCCTACCTAGTTCAACATGTGCATATACTGTTTCCTATCTCTACGATGTTTATCTACTTCTGCCCTGCATTATCTGATTCCAAAGTCTTGTCTATCTACCCGATGTAGAGCGGGAAGACTTCTAGCGCCTTGCCGATGAGAACTTGGGTGGCAGCAGGCCCGATACTGGGGTAAAGCAAATAATTGGGTACAGTATTAGTGTTTGGGTGTTTCAGGGATTAAGAATCGATAAAAGCCAACGGATCGACGCAGCCGAGGAAGCACGAACAAGGCATTGAACTCTATGAAATGTTAGGAATGACTCTTTGACTCTCGCAGTTAATGATTTGTGACCATTTTTCTTTCTTAAAATGGGAAACTAAACACGCTGGGCTCTGTGCGATTTCATGTCTCTTGTAACACGATGAATACGGGCCAACCGTCTCCCAACGGGGTCCATTGTGTGGCGGTTAAGTACGTTTCGGCTGGAGCTGGTCCCGCGATCTAGAAAATGTATGTACTTGAATGGTACGAGCCGCGTACATCCTGGACGTGGACAGTAGTATCGGGCGACTGGTGTACTCCTCGACATGTTACGGCCTACGTTCTTCTGAAACTTTCATGGCAAGAGGCTGCACGCGGTAATTTTACTGTAGCTCCTGGATGATATTGTCACAGGTATGGAGAACGCATCCGTGAACTGTGTTGTATCCTGATACGTTTCGTCTGCATAGCTTAGTAGATAGATTCCAATTCGTAATTACTCACTCACAGAGGTACAGCAGAACATACATCCAATGAGAGAACTCACCAAGGGTATAAAGCTGACGATTAGCATCTAATATTGCATTGATCCCACTCCGATACAACAATCATGCATGCAACCCGAGGGACATGCATTGATTGCTGTGGAAAGATGGTGTTTGACATATCAAAATTATCACGCAACTGGCTGCGTCAACATAAAAGTGTTTCATGATGGTACAAATGGCTGGGAACATGGACTAACCCATTACTGTACTATACTATCTATCTACTAATCTATCTATACGCAAGTTACAACGCAAAACGTGCTGCCCACTGATGCAGGGTTCCTAACCAGAGGTATGCCTGCTATGAAATGCATTCTCTATTCGGACATGCCTGCTTTTTACACATGAGTTGGGTGATTGGTCTTCATTGAGTCATGCAAAGACCAACACAATGAACCGTCGATATCACCTTACCAGACCCGCTTCACCGCCGGCTTGCTCGTGTTTTCATTATGGGATCTGTGTCTTTGTTATTCTGATGTTAAATATGCTTGGTCTGTGTCTTTGTTCTTTTGGTGAGATGCTTGTTCACAGATTCTCACAATACACAACACGACAGACGGAGAGATAGCAGCTTGCGGACGTTAAGTGGATATTCGTGGATCATGATACCTCCGCAGTACTGTACCTCGATGTTACTTTAGGCACTGCTGGGGGCTGATGGTGCGTGGGCCTCTGGTCCCCGACTCAGCGGCCAAAATTTGATGAATCCACGACTGTTAACGTTAGGAGGGTTTTGTAGGTGGAAGTAAGAAAAAAAAAAGTTAACGAAATTTTTTCCCCTCCCCCACCTTGCGGCTTGCACCCCTACAATTGAAGCCCTGTCGGTTTCCCCTCCCCCTCCCAATCACTCAAATCAATTGTACTTGCCCGCCATGCCATACCATGCGATTCCCCCACCAAGCCCTGAGTGTCTGCCTCGCCTCGCACACCCAGACAAGCAGTGAAGACTATCGCTCAACCTACCAGGCTGTACCCCTCCTGCTTCATCACCCAGCACATCCATAACTTCCTTGCCCTTCTCAGCCAAACCAAATCTAAGCTAGACTGCTTGGTTGTACCTGCCCGTCATTATTCTGCCGTCAGGTACCAAATCAGCCAAGTATCTCACGCACACGGAGCAAGTACCTTCTTTGTACTCTCTTCCCGCCTGCCACTTTCGATCACTAAAACCATTGTGACTGCCTCTTCCGACGCGGCTTGACCACCGACCACCGACTACCTACCAGAAAAAAAATCACGCCTTGTGCCTGACAACTGCCTCCGCTCACCCTTCCTTCCCCGACTTGTACCTTATCCCTCGTCTCTTTTCTCCTTTCTCCCCTTACCTACTACTTTTTGCCGACCCTCCCACCCTTCTTCTACCCTGCCTCTTCCCTCTCTTCCTTCTTCTTCTCTTCTTCCCTCCACAATGAGCGCCCAAGATCCCCCCTCCTCTACCAACTCATCGTCAGTGACAAACAACACTCAAGATGCCTCGGGACGACAGCCCTCCTCCTCCGCCGCCGGTTCCTCCGAACTCTCCGGTGCAAAGATAAGCCTGCGCAAGTCGCTGCGCAGCTTCCCCGATTTCCCTATCCCGGGAATTAACTTCGTCGATATTATGCCTCTTTTCGCCGACCCAACCGCCCATGCCACCCTTGTCGATGCTCTCGAACTTCAGATTGCCGAGGCTTTCCCTACCAAGCCTGATGTTATCGTTGGCCTCGACGCCCGTGGCTTCCTCTTCGGTCCTGGACTTGCGCTCCGTCTTGGCGTTTCCTTCGCTGCTGTGCGCAAGCAGGGCAAGCTTCCTGGACCTTGCGTTACTGCTGAGTATATCAAGGAGTACGGCAAGGATCTTTTCCAGATGCAGGAAGACGCTGTCCGTGAGGGCCAGAAGGTTTTGATTGTGGACGATATCATTGCCACTGGTAAGTAGCTCTGTTCGTGTGGAGCGTATATTCAATCAAAACTAACGTACTTTACCAGGCGGTTCCGCAAAGGCCGCAGCTGAACTCGTCCAACAGCTCAAGGGCGAAGTCATGGGATATTTGTTCATTCTTGAAATCCCTGGCCTCAATGGCCGTGATAAGCTTGGCGCTCCTCCTACTAAGATTCTCCTTGAAGATGCTTAGTTGGTTGGCGCCGAGCTTCCTCTTCCCTTTTACCCGCTTCCAACGATAAAACGATATTGGGCCATGGCTCGACGTCAGTCGACGCCTCTCGAGCCACGCGGCGGCGCATATGTGGAAATTCTGTTAGACCTGTTTTTGCCCTGTTTGTTTTCGAACTTGAGTCATGGGTGGTGGCATTTCACTTACGTATTTGTTGAGTGAGATTTATACTGGTTGGCGTTTTGTGGATGGCTTTTTCGCGATTCAACAACTGCAAAAGTCTTTTCGGGTTCACGCATATAGAATGGGGGTTTAGGAGGACACTTTGATATAGCCATATAAAGAAAGATCTCAAACTAGGTAATAATGACACAATGACTGTATTATCTGCATCTGTCAATGCTTATATCACTATATTCCACGGATATCTCACGAAGACCGATCTAACTTGACCGAGGGTCCTATTAGTATATGCTGGGAACACTAATAGATTTTGATAACAGATCTGAGCATAACAACGCTTGGCAATGCCTTTGTAAGTCAACTCTCTCTAACAACTATTGCACTCTATCCAAAAAGTACAAGCTTATGCAAAATTGACGCTGAGACACCACTAAGTAAACCTCCGAGACATGCACAATGTGCTACATATGTTATAAGACAATCGCGTTCTCTATCAGCATCCCCTGGCTCTCTGCCAAATACTTGCGCCGCATACCTACACCTTTAGCCTCGCCGAAACGCGCGTAATCGCCCTTGGCGCCGCGCATGAGGACAAGCGGCACGCCGTTGAGCCTCTCCATGCCTCTGGGAGTCAACTGTGCCACAGTCAAAAGAGGGCGTACAACGTCCTCGACATCTTGTTCTGGATTATCATCCTCGTCAATGACAATGACAAGTTGCAACGAGTGCGGTGATGACGGGAAGTTGGGAATACGCTCAAGCTTTTCGCTAAACGAGCAACCGCCGCGATGGAGTACTATGATTTGATGTTGTCGGGACGATGACTCGGGCAATGGAGAATCACACGCTTCACCACCTAAGAAGACAGTTCGCCAAGGAAAGTTAGCGACAGGCTTGCGGGAGTTGTAGCTTGGTGAACCGGCCATCGGTGTGTCGACAATCGGCGGCATCGGGAAGGCACCCGGCCCGGTCGCCGTATAGGCCGACCAACGGAGGATAGTGGGGCCGGGATCATTCCCTTCCGACTCCGGAAGGTCGGTGTAAGCCGGTTCAAAGACGGAGCTCACGGCACGGAGTAACGATTTGAAAAGGGATTCTGAAGGGAGAGCCGCGTGGCTGGCAAGAATTTCTCCAGATGCATTTACACCCTGAGCGGGCGCTGGTGCACTGGCATTCAACTTCTCAGGGGCGTCGAGAAGAAGGTCGATCTCAACTATGTCTTTTCGTCGAATACAAGTAAAAGCTTCGTCTTTGTAGTTCTTCACATGCTCTGCATGGAAAAAGACATTCTCGTGTCTGCCAAGCTCTCTACCCGCTGCGTGCGTGATTCTCCAGAGCCGATCCGCGGATCCGCTGCTTTGCTGTCGCTCCAATTGGAGCCGCATGCCATCAAGATTGCGGACCGTTGGACCGTTGTGGCTGTACCACACGAGGGAAGTTCCGAACCGAGAAACGAGCGAGCTGGCTGTGTCACCCAGTGGAAACTCTATCCATGCCACGACCCGCTCAGCGGGTGCAGTGCATACACCGTCTTGTGGTAGCATTGTTGGAGGCAATGTCCAGGGAAACGTTGTGTAATTAGTAGTAGCTCTATATTTTGTTACAAGACCCCTTTTCTTGTCAAAAACGTCCACAGCCTCGAGAGGCCCATGGACGTTGGGAGTGTTATGCAGATCGACGAATAATGCGACACTGAACAGGTCAGGACGGGCAGCTGTGGCTGAACCGGCAAGTCCTGCTACTTTAGGCACAGGGCACGAGTGGGTGAAGCTCTCGTCATTTGTGTTATTCCTGCGGGTTTGGCGCTTTGCCAAAGAACGCCGCAAGGTAGGTTTGGGACGGTTCCGCTTGGGAATGATCAGGGGGTGACCTTCTGTTGAAAAGACATATGCAGCATCGACCTTATTGAGAGGATGGTCGGGGTCGAACAGTAGATACATGTACTTTGTCGTCTCGCCAAGAAAGAAGCTCTCCATGCGATCAGACAGTTCTCCGGTTCTGACGTCTTGAATACCAGCCCAGCCGCAGGGCGTACGGCATCTTCGTTCAATATCTCTCAGAACCATTTCACCAACGTGCAAGTACCATGGGTCCTGCGTGGCACGATATATGTAGTATGTTGACTCTATGAACTCAGGACGACCTGGCCACCAACCAAGTCCCTGGTCAACATTGTTCTCACGAACTGACCATCGCTCGGGCAATGCAGAATATCGTGTCCATAGAGCAGTGTAAACGAGATTTGCTTCTATAGCTTCATCGACCTCGCCTGCCATAGCCAACAGACCAGGATAAAAAGCTCCGAGACTATCTATCCACATGGTATAAGGCTGCCCGGTTGTTCGATGGATATTGGAATAATATGGATAGTGACTTCTGTCGGTGTACAAATATCGCTTGACTGAGGCATGAGCTTGATGCCATGCGTCCAGGAATGCTTCAGACGTCTGCAATTCGGTTGGAAGGGGAGGGTGTAAGGTATTGGGGTCGAGCCGTTCGGTGCTGCTCTGCCGATGGGATGAGGTTTTGTTCGGCATGCTGTGTCCTGACAGCAGGATGTGGCTCTTCAAAGCATATTCGAAGAAGCTATCCATCCCGGCGCCGATCCCAGCGTGTGGGCCAATCCATTGCCCACCTTCTGCGTCCAAGCCGTTGCCAACAAGTCCAATCTCACTCCTTCTGCCCCAAACCGCCCAGAAGGCCCGCTTGGCTGCTTGCTCGAACCGGACATCTCCTGATAGTCGACTCAAGACAGTAAACTCAAGAGTGAGGCTTCCAGCCCCGGCACTGCATGTCTCTGTAATCTCTCCGTAGGAAGCTTCGGGTTTGTCCTCGGCCATGTGACGGAATAAGGGAGAGTTGGTATAAAAAGGAATGCCGTGTCGGAGGTTAACTCGCGGATATGGTATGCCTGTATCCGTATAGAAAGCAGGGAGAAGTCTTTGTCCAAGATCGAGGGCAAGTCTTAACAGTTGACCATCATATTTGAAACCATTCGGCCATGCGATAGGTGCGAGTTCGAGGGGATCATCGGCTTCGGCCGTCCAAGCAGGTTGCACACTATATCCGGCGATAGGCAGTTCGCCGATGGCAAAGAGATGTGCACTGAGAAGGCCTCCTAATCCACGAATGACGGTTTCAAAAACCTGGACCTTACTGTCGAGGTCAAACCCAATCGCACGTATTCCTTGCCCCGAAATACCCGGGCGTCCATCACCGTAGTATCGTACAAAGTCCGCTACACCACCTTGGAAGTCGCTTAGTGCTTTCGAACCTGTGCCTGAGCCATCTTCAGGTCCGCTAGCGAGGATCGCGAGTGTTGATAAGCTATCGATGAGCGTAAGGGAGTAGTTTCCTAAGGCGTCGTTCAGTCCAATGTGGGCGGGGTTCTCTCGATCTCGTGTCAAGGGTTGGCATGTCAGAGGTCGAAGCTATTGAGAAACCAGTCAGTAATAGTACGCGACCATCAACTGCGATGCCTGTCATACCTCGTCCTCAGGGAACGCATGCTCCATATAGTTGTTGAATCCATGATAGAACATATCCACGGTTTCTTGGCGCAACCGCCCAAGGTGGTCTTGCCGCATTGCGTGAGCCGTCCATGATAGCACAGCCCATGTCAACAACTGAATAAGAACCAAAAACATCCTGTCTCGCTCATGAAGCCCAAGACTCAAAGGTACTGGCCAAGGGGAAATGGCACTCGATGACTACTGGGGTCATCGGAGAGCGTAAATACAGTCAAGCCGACTCTACAGCTGTAAAAACAAGTGTATGAAACGCCTCAAGTATGGCGCGCGACGGGCGCTCAGCGTCGCGGTTTAGAGGTTGAGAAAGCAAAGCCGTTGCGAAGTTCTAGTGATAGTTGTGTCTTGTCATCATACCGCCACCTGTGGCTGACGTGTGTGGCCCGCCCCTGACCTTAGTTTAGGTTAGGCGACAGAATAATACTGAATATGCCATATTATGCTCTGTCGAACTCTGCCTTTATCTGCTGGAAACAACCCATTTTTCATTTTTCCGGACTATTGGAAAATTCGTATGAGAGATAGATGACTATAGTGAGGATAGACGCCTACCTAAGGTAGGTGGTGAGAAGCTGCCTGGCCAGTTTTGGTTGGTTCCTTCCACGGAATCATCAGAATAATCATGATTGTCATTGGTCGATCCTAACATCCAAACACCAACACAAACAGAAACGAAAACAGAAACATAGAGCATTCCCCATCTTCGTCAAGCTGCTTGTTAAATTCCTCGGTCTTTCGTTTCCCTTATCTCAGAGTCAATTCCACATCACAGTGCGTGTCCTTCCACTATTTTTCTTCCAAGATTGCAAGTCATGAGGCGCGGAACCCAAAGAAGAAGTGCCAAGAGTCGAGGTCACGATGATAATATCATATGCACCAGTGCGTCACGCCCCTGGCACTAAGTAAGGCGGAAGCGGGCCCTGAATAAAACGTCACTTTAAATAATATGGAACTAACCATATTTCAGTATGGTCCAGAAGCGGGAAGCCTGTTGAACTGACGGTTGTGCCCCCGCAAGGCCGGAGTGAGTGTCGACCATACTCCGTAACGACGTCGCTTCTGTTTGTGCCGTCGAGATTGCAATAATCAGATCAGCCCCCACTCGGGATCCATTGGCGATCTTCCGTTCGAACGAATTATCGATGGAAGTCAGATGGGCGCTGGAGGACAATTGGCAGGTCCTAGTGCGTCACCTGGATATCACTACGCATATGTAGTATTCTCTTCCACTCGGTCGGCTTCTGAGCTAGATTTAGCTATCAGAAGCCGAAGACCCTGGAAATCATGTTCTCGCGAATTACAGAGGCAGATGAAATTGCCCAGCTTCACAGTGGGTTTGGCAAACTTGCAAAATGCATTGGTCTTCTACAACACATACCTGCGTCCATCTGACAGCCTTACTGCTCGTCCTACTTCAATCTTATTAGAAGGGAACTAGTTACAACATCCCTCGGAAGAGTATGAGTTCGTCGAGCATTGAGCTTAGGTCGCGACATAACCCCTGTTTCTGCTTCCTGTTGGTTTAATAGTGCCGATCTATAAACCACCTGAGGACAACTGGAGAGAAGTTTCCGGCTTGAAAAGCTGGTATACTAAACCCGGGTGGTTCGTTGCCGGAGCTCCTCAAAGGCAAATTTGCGCAAAAAAAAAAAAAAAAAACCTATCTTATGTCTTTGGGACCACAATGGCCACAATTGTCGCCTACTAGGCAGGCCGCTCGCGTTTGTTTGCTGTTGCTTCTCTCCCGTTCATGTTCTATTACACAATAAACTCTTCTGGGTGGGTCGTCAAAAACTCGGCCTTCAGCTATCGCTTTGCTCCCCCACAGAAAGGACAGGGGGCTTAACGCACAGTCCTTGAGTGTCTACGAATCGTCGCCCATCTCGCTAACAACTTCCCGACCCGTCTACTCTTCGCTCAAACGGATGACGCAGTCGAAAATTATAGTTCTGCATGAGTGTGGTCAGAGGCGCTAGGCTCGCGAGAATCTTGAGCCTGCCACTGGGCACAAAAGGCCTCACATCACTCACAAGCCTCGCATTGCCGAACTGTCAAACGGCGTGATCTGCATCGGGGGCTAGAAGCCTGAATCCCTGACGGCTAGGGCGTCCACGACTCCACGGACGGCCCATTGGACTCCACTGGTTTAGGCTCAAGGCAACCCCGTCAAGCTTGTCTCGACGCCCTCCCGGCTTCCGCTGGCGACTCGAGTCTTTATCCTTGCCAACCTGACCCAGCTGCATGCAAGTTGCAGCGAAAATCAAATTTACTTGAAGCGCAATTTTCCAAACTGTCGGGACCGCAAACAAGGTCAAGTTTGCCAATACGAGCTGCGTGTTATCTCTCTCACGCTCCGCCCCCCTTTCTAAATATTTCCAGGTCTTTCGTGCCCCCCCCTTCACCTCGTGGCAATTGTTCGCACAATCTGGGTCATTTCACTATTGCCAGCTGTGGGACTTAGACTTGGTGTAAAGTCGCCCACGGCTATCCGACCTTCCACATGCGAGATACCGCTGTTGTCTGAAAGCCATGAGGTCGGAATGCCGAAACAACCAGAATATTAATGAAATACCAATGGACATTGATGTGATAATCGTACTGTCTCACCGTGTAGACTAGGGAGAATCTGGACAGCAGAGCCTTTCGCGAACCTTTATAGGAGCATTTCGAAGCACGAGGCAATCTTCGCATTTGGGGCAAAATTTCCAAATTTCTCCAGAGCTCTATCTAAAACTGTTCCTTGGGGTATATGAAAGGACTCTAATATGATATGCAACGTCCACATTGACGAGAGGGAAGCAAAAAAAAATACAAAGAAAGTGGGCTCTTTGCTAGGAAGATGAAGCAGTCTAATGATACCCAAACCAAGGGGTATAGAATGGTCGAAGTATCAAAAGCTTTTGGCTTTATGATGCTCTGCGGCCCCCATACATCGGCTGTGATGCTGGACTCAATCTCATCATGGGTTGTATGCGGTCGTTTCTTTGTGACATTGTGCTAGGTTCCATCTTGATTTGCTGATCCCACATATGCGTCCCCATCATGCTGGGATGGTCTCCCGGGCCTTCTTCCTCCATCTTCATATTCGGAAGGCCATGGACCTGGTTGATAACTTCGTCTTCATGTGTTGTATGCGAGCCAATACTCATCATCTCGTCGTTGATTGCCATGTCGTTCTCACCATGGCCAACACGCTTTCTTACCGCCGCCGGCTTACGTCGCCGACGAACGTTGACGTCGCTGTAAGAATCCATGTAAAGCCCTTCTTCGAGTTTCAAATCATTAACGACTTTGATCTCGATGTCGCTGGCGCTTAGACGCATATTTCGAGAGCCTCCCATCTCGTGAAATAAGTCAAGAATCTCCTGGTATCTATTCTTCTCGTAGATAAGCCAGGCTTCACGAAGTATGTCCTCCTGGAGATAGTCAGTGAAGTGTTTAACATCGTTTGAGCCAGTGCAACTTACATCTTTGTGTATCCAATCATAGTACTTGGCCCGGCCTCGCTTGAACTTCATCTGCAACATCTCCTTGCCAGGACACTTCTGGAAGCGCTCTTTGAAGTCGCCCTGAATGCTCTCCCACATATCCTGGCCCTTTTGGTTACGGTGCTGCCAACGAGATTCGAATATACAACGCTCCTCATCGGGACATGTGCTTTTGAGGGCTGGCGGAACCTCCTGGCCGAAGCAATTCTTGTGCTCGCTCACAGGGTCTTCGGTAGCGGCTTTTCGAGATGCGCCTGGCCGCTTCGAATGGCGCTTCTTGACACGACCGGTGGCTTGGAAAGCCGGTCTCCGACGAGGGGATCCTGTCAAGGAGCGTGGGACGCTTGAAGAATGGTTTTGCAGTCCAGAGTCTTCAGGAGTTGGGCGACGACGATATTGAGCCGGGTGGGGCTCACTCAAGAGGGGTGTGGCAGGTATTCCGCGATGGTGAATACCCATTGGAACCTGGTGGTTATCCCGCATCATCATATGGTCCTGGTGGTCAACTGGGGGAGGGCCCATATGGACATAGTAGGGATGGTCCAGGGGTTGCGGCTCTGGTCCATTCGACACGCCGAAAGCTCCCATATAGGGTTCGGGTGGTCCTGGCGTTCGACGTCCATCGTGAACATAGTTTGCATGGAGAAAGTCTCCAGTGCCTGGAGGCTGAGAAGTCATAGGTGAGCTCGCTGGTGGTGATTGTTCGTTTACGTTGAACTGTCCTGCCCACTGCTGGTGGTACATCTCTGAACTCCCTGGAGGGGAAGGTTGCTGGTTAGGTGTGCTTGGGGGAGGAGGATACTGAGATCTAATCTTGGACACTCCGTGCAAAGGAGGAGAGCCCACAACTGAGATGGGAGTCAAGAGGTTTGGGTCGCACTGGTTTGGGATGCCGTTGAAAGACGAATTGATCTGCGCAAGTATGAGTTCTGCTATTAAAACCAGGAATGGTAGAGCGGAACGAGGACCTCGTTCCGTTCGACTTCGAAGAAGTACAACTTACAGATGAGTAGGATGTCAAGTCGTGATAAGTAGAAGCTGTTGTTGTGGGAATTGAGTTGTGCAAGGTGTGAGCTCCCGAAAAACCAGCCGGCTGGGGTAGACCTGGGGCAATATAATGCTGCTCGACCATGATCATGTGGGTATCAGTTGGAGGGATTGGACAATTTAAGTCCAAGTTTGTTGATTTATGGGCGGGGCTGTATGATAGAATGCGTTTGCAAGTGGCAGATAGATGGCGATGCTGTGGCTGCAAGTTCAAGATTGAGTCCGAGACTGATGCATTTATGACTAGCAAGCAAGATGCTTCAAGAAGGCATCAAGACCCGACGAGGCAGATAGGAAGAATGGAGGTAAAGGACGATTCAGCCCTTTCTGGCCGCGGCCGCTTTTTGAAGACCTGGGTGTCCAGAGATTGAGGCCAAGGTCAAGGGCAAGGGTAGGAGTTGAGGGAGACAGAGCCTTGTGGGGTCACAGACGGCCCGGCCTCTTTGTATAAATGGTGTTTGGAGATGAAGACTAGTGGAGTGCAGATCGTTGGAGTGTAGGTAGCTCTCGAGATCAGAGCAGCAGCAGCATCGAAGTACTAGGACATTCTTGAGAGCCGTTCTTTTACAAGTTTAGGGACTCATGGACCAAGTACCAGGGGGAAGGATGGGGAGGGCTGGGGGGTGTTGACAGGCACTGAGAAGAAGGCATCAGGTCCCAAGTATGGG
>JABCQV010000579.1:0-21173 GCA_013186375.1 Fusarium aywerte | reverse complement strand
GTATTTATATATATATATACATATATAATCCATGTGATTACGTGATCGATTATGTGACCACCTCAATGCTCAACACTCGAGACGACACAAGCCGATACTTTCAAATCTATCTCGACCGAGATCGACCAGCAGATAGCTGATTAGGAGAAACGGGCAGTGCTCCGAGATGTACACCAGGCCAATCAATTGCTATACGACAAGATTACCGTCGCCCAGTAAGCTACTCTTAAACGCCAGTGGATTTGAATTGCTGACATCCTGTCTAGGAAACGGCTATCGAACCATCAAAGCGATCTGTCTGCCCTCTCTGCTGCATCTGGTGACAACAAATTTGAAGAGTTCCTCAAATCCAGTGATAACGACAGCCTTCCCTGGACCAGGAACGAACTCTACAATGATGCTCTGTTGCCACTGCAGAATAATTTGAAGGACATACCATATATCGAAAATGTCGACACATATCCCGCACTGGCCGTTGATACTAGACAAGGTAATGTTCCCGGCGTTGGTTGACCTCTTGTGTATCGTGATATAAGCCGACTTACAAAGGGGTAAGATACAATAACGCCCGCTAAGATCACAGATTACGAGAATGTGGTTAATGAGTGCTAATATAAGGCAGTTTAATTATGATGTTGGGATCCCGGGCAAGTAACTTCTACGCATCGTTAATGGAGTCAGTGCTCCCTTGCCGCTTATTTTCTCGGATAGCTAACTTGCTATTATAAAAAGGTATCTCGACACTTTATAAGAGCTCTCAATAAACATTAAAAGTGTAGGAATTGCGAATAAGAAGGAGCAAGTAATTACAGATGTTGACTTAAATTATTACAGCTACGTACTGCTGCCTTTGATGGGATTCTGGCTCTTCAAGGTCTGATAGACAATATATATTCCTCTGAACTGGCCGACTCAAAGCCATCAACTTTAATGGCCAGGATACCGGGAAGCTTTTCCTTGCTGACAACTGGCCCATGCTGTCCGTTAGAGACGTTAACCGAGTACGATTCGCTGAAAGCCTGAGCAAGTTGCCACCGCTGTACGTTGGAATCCTTGTATTCACTGAATAACCTGACCCGTGAAAGGACCGAGAACTATGATAACACGAAGGACGCACTACAGAGCTCGACATTCTACTTGTATCACGATGCTGCCCAGAGATCCCTCGATGCTCATCTCCAGGCAGTTCGAGATGTTATAGCTGATCTCACACAAAATAGTAAGTAGTGAGCATGTTAATGTCGTTCCGCAACTAATAGAGTCTCTTAGTTCCTGTGTGGAACAGCCGACTTCCGCCAACCCCGGCACTCCTAGAAGGCGAAGGCGTAAGCCACGTCAGTATCATACCCTCCAAGACACCGGAAAAGGTAAAGTTTCGCAACTCGAGCTAGAGGTAAGCCAATACTGAGTTATCTGTTTCTACCACGTTAATCCCTCTTTTTCGGTGTAGTTTTTCAGTGACGTACATCAGTAGTTAAGGCAAGAGCTCAGAGAGTGATTGGTCTCACCCAGTACGAATGCCCGCGGGTAAGAGTGAGGTTCACATAGATCTCTTCTGTCCACCCTAGTCCCCCGCACACATGAATCTTACCTATGCAATCTGGTTGAGCTATGAGCTGTGTCTTTCCAATATAATGCTGTAGCTAAGTTGAAGCCGTTGAAAGACCCCGGTACCTAAGCTGCCATACTATCAACATGTGGTATACAAAGATGCGGTAGGTTAAATGAATGAATTAACCAATATTGAGCTAATAAAATGGAGTATATATAACGGTGACAGCGGAGAACGAGCCTGAAGAGTATTACTAAATTAAGACATTTGCTGATACCTTTGAACCTACGGCGGTTGATCTTGATGACAAGTATGAGGGACTCCGCCTTGTGTTCCATTATAAATCAACCAACTGATATAGCTTCAACACACATATAATATCTCGGAGCACGGTGGACATTGATTGTATAATCTCCCTTCGTCTGGAGCATTAACATGAGTATAATGTGTGTTGGGTGGTTGAATCTCTACGCAGTTGAAATGCGGGGGAATGGCGTAGACCACGCTTCTACATAAGGGGTTTGTATCGGTTCTAGTATCAGAAGATCGCGCGAGAAAGGAGTCATGAACGGGATTGATGGCTCAGACTCAATATACCTAAGCCTCTGTACCTCCCTTAATTAATCTAGCAATATTCCAGTGAAGCAAGTCTCGTGTAGCCATGGCATCCTCGACGCTGTCGTGACCTTTCCCTTTCTGTATAGTTCTTTGCAATCGCTTCTCAGCCAATTTCTTTAACGACAGCCCGGCTGTTGTGTCATGATTGTTACCCTCAATAATGCGTGTGTCGATAACTCGAGGATGGATCCATCGCAATGAAGTGAGATCTGACTTTACATCATGTCCAACAACAATCGTTTCTGGACTCACAAAGGTCCATACCAAAGCTCGGGCGTTTTTCCTGCCAAAGATGCACTCGTTTTGCTTTTTTGCATCGCGCATCAATTTCCATGTTACTCCCGACCACTTACTGTTTAAGTGAGTCATCAGGACATCAGGCCAGACGAGCTTGTCAATCAGAACCTGGCCAGAAAAATAGTCGATGAGTGTCAGCCGTATTAACTCGGAATCATTGGATGCCGCCGTTCCCATTTCGCAATCGATCACAACGACTTTACGAGCTTCTTTCGTTCTTAAAGATGGTGTCTCAAAGAACTGCCAGAGTTTGGAGATCTCTTCGAGGGTGCGTTGGTCAGGCTGGTGATCTTCTTCTTGTTTGCATGGAGGTCCCATCACATGCTTACCACAACATGTCCATTTCTGTTATATATATCAGCGGATGCCATTCAGTTAAGAGAAGTTAGGGCTGTGACCTTATTGACTGTCTTTCCGTCATGGAATTTACACCACATTATCGGTGCACGTGGTTCCTTCAATTGCAGTTGCTCCAGTCCCAGTGTATCGACGTCATCGGGGACATTGGTTGGCAAGGGACCTTGAGGATTTGATGTCAAGAGATCTTGGTTGTGGGATGATTTCTTTCGCCTCCATCTTTTTCTCTTGACAGGCACTTGTGTTTCCTTCCCCTGCAGTTGCTCTGGTTCAAGTCTGTTGATCTCGTCTAAAACATCGCTCGGCAAAGGACCTTGAGGATTCAAATTCGGAGGGCCTTGCTTCTGAAGTGATCTCTGTTGAGTTCGTCTCTCTTTCTTAACAAGCACTAGATAGATCAATCAGCTTTCAGTCGCTGCGGTTGGACAATGCCCCGCCTACATAAGTTGCACCTGGCACAGCGTCTTTTCTTTTCAAGGTCGGCATCTGATAATGGATTTGTGATGTAACCTTTTGATGATAAATATTCCGATGAATGAACTAGTTGGGAAAGAGAGTCCAAATAAGCAGGCTGATCCATCATCGCCTCGCTCAAGGGCATGGTATCTGCCACGACGGATGAGTCCATATTGTTTGACGGTGGAAGATTGATCGGGTCGTATCTTTCAGATGCGTGGAAGAAGAAAGATGGGAGAGACCAAAACTGGGATACTCTTGTAGATTTGCAATGTTGACGTTATCTATTGTGCTGCCTGGAACTTGATGCTGCGGGAGGCCTACCACTCAGCTGATACATTTATGCATTTGGTGTGGGGTATATCTGTGCAAGTAAACTGGGCCTACGCGCATAGTTCACTGAGTTAATTAGGTAAGAAGTACTTGGCTAAATTAATGCAACTATCGATGAGTTTCTTTTAAACACTTGAATGCTCGTGATTATGAGTTTGGGGGCAATACAATGTCTTCATGGGTTTACGGAGCTGCTCAAATGAGATACCCTAATACTTTATCTATACCTGCGATTCTCTCTATATCTCGAACTGGCATTTTGTTCAAAGAGAATAAGCCCTTCATTGTTCATAACAATTGCAAAAAAGCTTAAACATATCAGCAGTCAGAAGACACGACAATTGATTTAGGAACAGGACTTTGCCCTTATATTGATCAAATAGCTTACGAATTTTATATCCTTCCTGTCGAGTAGAAGTAGAAGGCTTATAGCTACCAGGTCTGATTTTATCACGCACCACTTGAGATGGCGTATTGACGTGAATCTACCTTTATTGTATCAGTGTCATGGTCAATGTAGGGTATGGATAACTGATAAGGAATTCTGGCAGCTTATCTTCTCCACCGCCTGCCTGCTTCGGCTTGCTCCCGAGTCATCGGATACGGGGCATATTTGATCCGACGTTTTCTGAAGTGGCCCCGCCTTTCTCAATCCCAACAGCGTGCATTGAAACAAAGCAAACTCACGTCATGCAGAGTGCTTGACACAATGGTGCCGCCTGCCTTTCCACTCCACCGTCATCAATCGTCTTTAGAGGGTATAATAGATTTCTCATTGCGAGAACCCTTATCCGAGTCTCATCGCGCCTCAGCAATCCGACGGTTGTATCAAGTCATTACGCATTTTGATAGCGATGACATTAAACGAGGTCAAGACCAATACGATAGAGTGAAGCTTGTGCGCTTCACCTACGAATATTCCGCCAATGAAATGTCCAAAGACAATGTTCTGATTGCCTTTTTTGAGTTTTTGAAACTCTCCATCTCATCCGAAGATGATATCGATTTTCAAGATGCGACGTACCAAGATGAATTAAAGACCCACTTGTATGAATTCGCCGACTATCTGATCGACAACTTCTTTCTTCCTCGTATGGTTCGACTCAAGCAACATCCTGGCATATCACTAACACCTCGACAGTCAAGGCATCATCAAAAAAGACACCACAACCAACACCGGCATCTCACTCGGCTGTCATGAAAACCCAACGTCAGGATCATGTCTTTTCTGGAACCCCAGAGCGTCTAGCCAGTCTGAGAGGTGCTTGCCTCATACGAGACCGATATCGCTGTGTCATTTCACGCAAGTTTGACAAATCTGAAGGTCTGAAGCGATTCCAGCAACATGGCGCAAGCAAGGCTGTTGACCAGGAGGGCGTTCCCTTGGCTGATCCTGGTCAAAGGTTCGACTATCTGGAGGTCGCACATATTCTTCCACACTCTCTCACTCAGCTAAACTCTTCTAAAGAGCTCGTAAGTAGTTTGAACCCCAGAATTGTTCTCCTGCTCACTCTAGGATAGGACTCTTCAAAAGTAGCGGCACTGGCTATACTTAATATGTTTGACAGTGGTGTCGCCCACTTGATTGAAGGAATCGATATTGATCGTCCTTCTAATGCTTTGACATTGACTCTAAGTCACCATGTGTCGTTTGGTGACTTTCGTGTCTTTTTTGAGCCTGTTGGAGATATACCACATACATATCGTATAGGCACATTTCTCCCGCCTGGTCTAGCAGAGGATGTCCCAGTGACTCGAACGCTTTTCCTTACCGAGGACAAGAACATTGATCCACCGTTGCCACGATTTCTTGCTGTTCATCGTGCTATTGCGCATATTCTGCACCTTTCTGCCGCAGGCGACTACATTGATCACATACTGAGTGATGCCGATGAATTTGGCATTCGGTCGGACGGATCTACTGATCTGCCTCGGCTACTGAAATTGGGACTTGGTGATTGGGGCTTCGGAGAGGTTCATGGATGAATAATGCTATAAAAGGCGATTCAATCTCCCGTCGGCGTATGCTTTACATACATGGGAGTCGACTATGCATGAAGCCGTATGGCATCTGGAGAGCACAGATTTACCGGCCCCAAGCCACGATGGCATTCAGGACAGGCAGAGAAAGCTCCGTTGCTGTATCTACAATGTCGCCCAATAGAGAGGGACACTGCACAGCTGTCTTGAGACATATCAAGCGTCAAGTGCCCCTTAAGAAAGACAAGCTTGTTAATGGGCTGCTTCCACGCGTTCAAAGCTCTTGGAAGACTAATACGTCATTACCTCGGCAATCCGATATCGCGACTGGAACAGGCTGGAAGTGCTTGCCTTGAGAATTCGAAGACTGAATTACAACAAGGTATGCTTCACGTGATGGAATGATGATAAGTTACTGTAGTTGCGCTTGTACTAATACTCATATCACCTATGCAGACAGCACAAAACTGTCGCCTGCTGTAAAGTACAAGTCACCCTCTGCGCAGCCAGCCATTCCCGGCAACGACACCTCATCTTCCAGCACATGGTCTTTCTTCAGCGCGGTGGAATAGAAATCAGCCCCAGCAAGTTGCACATCTGCCTTACCATTGTCGTTATCATGATCGACGGTGGCGTCTGAAACGCACTCGACAGCCAACGGCATGATAACTGGCTTGCTTGAGTCACTGAAGTCGCCGAGCACTACAATACGGTGAAAAGTTAGCAAATGAATCACACAAAAACAGAGACTAAAGCCAACTTACCGAACCAGATAGATCCACAATCGCCGTTGTGCACCAGGAGATGCTGCTTGAATTGAAGCGCCATGGAACGTATCCATGTCCTGTGGTCGTTGGCCTCGGCGATTACACCCCATGACCACCAAGTCTGAGAGCCTTTCTTAGATGCATATATATGGTCGCTCGGATGATTAAGAAGGCGATGTCGGACAAGGTCTGGAGTTACCAACTTGTCGACAGTAAGTGTGGCTTGATTCAACAAGCCCACAAATTCATCTAACCTTCTGCTCGCAATAATATCCCAGTTAAAGAGTTAATGTGGCTGGCTGGCTGTGGAATCTGCTCTGACTAGGCCAGTCTCACTTGGACCATATCTTCTGCATGTCTTATCCCGCAAGCACGTCTCCCAATTGTGCCTAAGCTGATCCTTGTAATCTATTCTGTGGATAGCTAATTGACTTTGGGATTGTCCACCGCCCTTATTGGTTCAAGATATCTGCCGCTCCCTCAACCAGCCCCTCAAAACCTTAGCGCCCTGGTTTTCCCCGTCCCATGGCTGGCTGAACGCGGTGCACTATGCCTAGTTGACAGGCCACTAGTTGACCAAGAAACGCCACTTCCTGCATACCCTAACCCCGCCTGCCGATCAGGTTCCGTTCAGACCTTACGGCAATCATTTAGTCCCTGCTTGCATTGAGTAAGGAGATATTTGTCTAGTTAACAGGTCAGGCAGGCACAGCAGACGGTTTGTGACTTTAGCTCTTTTCATCTGTAAGTAGTTCTTTCCGCGTGAAACCCTTTGTCAATAGTCCAGAGCGCTGCCGGCCCGCGCCGCAGTTGCCTAGACTATGTATTTCTTTTGGGCTTTCACTTGTTACATTAGCTGTCTTACCCCTACGCAACTAGAGCTCTTAACTTGTAACAGTGGCGACGGCTTGGCTTTTGGTCCAATTGGTGAAAAGAAACTGGGACATAGATAAGACATTGAAACCAGCATATGTAAACTAAAAGTCGACATCTTCAATAGGCAGGAATTTCCTCTCCTATAGCTTACATCTGGCGAGACACTGCTAAGGTTTATATTTCACGCTATATAGCTAGAGCTTTCATAGTCACTGAACTTTATTGCCTAAGAATCTACTATATAGTTCGGTACTTCTCATTATGAAGTGGGAAATGATTAACTAACTCCTTGATAGCAGTCGCCCAGTTTGGATCCGAATAGTGGATACTACCTCTTTATACGGTGTGCTAGTGCCGCTCTCTTCGTCGATCAAGAGTGTTATATCATATCACTTATCAACCCCGCTTGGTGATAGAATCAGGTTTACTCAGTGGGCCTTGGTCTGAAGGAAGACACTCGTCCTTATAGTATTTCCCTTATCTAGAACTATTTTCTTATATCACGTCACATTAACGCAGAGACTCTCTTGGCGCATCCTTTTGAGGAGCTCACGACCCACAATGTAAGCACAGAGCCAGATAAAACACTATTTCGCCGAATACCTTTTTGAAGCCAAGCTTCCATGGTGCGATTATAGAGTAAGCGTGCTGAATTTAACATGCATCGGATCGTGATCAAGTTGTGTGGTTTCAGCCAGTTTGTCTACTTAAACCAGCAATTCCCTTCAACTTGTCTTACAATCAACGCCTAATCTAACATTTCAACTCTTCAGTTCAAGTCTCTCCATATACTAAAACATAACCCTCAACTATCTTCCCACATTATTACAACCAATAAGGACAATGAAGTCCGTTATTGCTTCTACCCTTCTCCTTGTCGGCGCTGCCCTCGCCCAATACACCGGCCAGATCAAGGTTGTTGATGACAGTTGCCCCAAGTTCGTCGCAGGAGAGAAGGGGAAAACCCTTCAATGGAACGAGCCATCCGGTAATATCTGCGCCGATATTTCAGACATCTGCCCCGAGGGCAAGTGCTTTGTAGCCATTCAAGCCGGCGGAACAGGTGTCAATACTGCCATGCCTGACAAGATGGGGGCCTGTCCCGGAAGTGACTGCTCTGCTGATTGCAAAACTTGGGACCTCGACAAAGGAAGCACTGACTTCAAGGTGGACTGCGCTGAGTTTACAGGCCAGCACTACTTCTACTTGGGATACTGAGTGATCAAGTTCAGATGGAACAGGATTTTGGTTTCGATGGTCTAGATCTTCTACACCACGGAAGGGAATAGAGGTTTCTGGGGCTAAGTAGGCGAGGGATTTACGCATTGCAACCCACAGACGGACGATGGATAGCTTCGACTTAGTTATTATATGGGAAGGACGGGATTCGGCGAACTATGTTCTATCTTGATCCTTTGAAGATTCCGTTTTGAGTATTATTTACTTATAGACCAGTCATAGGATAAAATGGTAGCTTTACCCACCTTCAAAGAAATTCATTATCTAGCTTAATCTCTAGGAGGAACATATTGGTGGGCTATCTCAGCAGTATCTCTGTGTTTACCCCATCATTCTTAATGTAAAGTAGCTTCCAAACTGGCATAACAGGCCTGAAATTCCATCCCTATAAGCTGATTCCTTAAGATGAGATCAAGAATAAGCTACCAACTATTAGCAGTTATCCTGACCCAAACACCAGGACGAGACCACTAATTCATTTGAGTCATTGTTTGAGATCACCTAAGAGCCCTGACCCAGCGAGGGGGAGTGAAGTTTGGCAATCCGAATCTCATTTACTAGTCTGCAATTTTCAAAAGCAAGCAAAGGAACTATCAAGTGTTCGATTCTCCATTGTCTGCTGACTTGTCCGGAACACAGCATGTAACTCCGCGCTTTCTCAACCACTCGTTATGTGCCAGAATCTTGGCTTTATCCTCCTCTGTGAACTTCTTGGGTATATTCTCCGCATCAGGGTGGAACATAACCCTACGAGACACGGTACGGCCGTCAGCGGTAGCAAGTCTCTCGGGCAGGGGCAGACCTTCGTAATATTCTCTGATCTGGGTTGGGTTGAGGCCAACTGCATCAAGAATATTACGTTGCTGGTCAAAAGTACGAAGCACACCATCGTAGCCCAAAGCACTTATGCCATTTCCGTTTGGCTCTTTCTTTATCGAGTCGAATATGTCGCGTAGAGACATGTTATCGTTTACGACGGTTTGAGACATGGTCGGGTCCTGGAGTTAAATAATTGAATTGTTAGTATAATAATATCCAAGAGAGTTCTACGAGCACTTGCTGGTAGTTTGTCCGCCATATTTCCAGCTAGTTGATGAAGGTAATAGTGACACGACGTGACGAGGTAGGGGAAGATTAGAAAGAGATTGCGTTTTCTAGGCGGGGGTCTGGGGTATTACAGTGTGTTGGTCGGCGACATTTTCAAGACCGTGTCCAATGTTAGGTTTATTCCACACCAACCACACTGAACTCGCGCTGCAACAATCGTATGGTAGTGTGATGCATAAGAGGTAGGGTACCTTCTGTATCTAGGATAGGTCGACTTATTGACAAACCTGCCAATAAGGAGTGGAAGACGATATACTGAATTCTGGCTAATGACGCGGGCCGATTTGATGATAAGAAACTTGGAAACGACAACACCAAGAATCTGCACGTGTGTTGATGTTAATACAGCAGAGAAGTCCCCCTCACTCGTTGTTTCAAGAGCGTTCTTTTGGACCAATCTCCGTCTCAGACTCCCAATCGACAGATCAATTCTTTGTTCTCCCAATGAGGCACACACCCAAAAGTGCCATTGTTGGTTTCTTGGTCCGCGTAGCAAAAGTCCCTGTAGCGTTGCCTCCAACCACCAACAAATAACGCTAGAGACAATTCGGAATCATCCTACTAGAGTGACTGTTAGAAAACAACATAAACCACAGGGATCCTTGGACTTTTCCGTACGAGGCACAGCTACTCTGACCAACATGCAGTTATTTCAACTAGGATTCAACAACCAACAACCTCAATTGAAGCCGGAACATCGCCTAATATCGTGGAAGAATACCGATAACGAGCTCTCAGATGGCAACGTCCCAGCGAGATCACGAATTAACCAGTATAAATAAAGCAGCCTTCAACCACCCACCGAATGACAAGATGAGCGGAGCTTTTAAACCAACCCTCAATACCTATACTTTCTTCTTTATCCTACTAAAGACAATTATATCATATTGCCCAACATGCAAGTCAGCCTCTTTAAAACCCTTGCTATCACGGCCGCATTTTCGACAGTGCAGTCCGCCCCAGTAGAAACAGCTGACGGTCAGATTACACATGGGCAGGTCAACGAGACTCATGTCGATGATGCAGTACGTGCTCTGATTCAATGTTTCCAAAAATCTCACATAATACTTTTTATCGCTTGTTAGAAAACTAACACTAAATCTGTCTTCTCAGGCCCCGCAGAAGGGTTGTGTTAAGGACGAAGCTCCTCATATCAGTACAAGACCGAAGGAGGGTAATATTTTCGCGCGGAGGTGTTTCGATTATACCTGCTACTTGGACTCTGACTGTAAGAAAATGGGATGTCGTGAATGCAATCTTTACTGGGTACCGTGTGGCGATTCATACACGCGATGCTTCTAGTCTATGGCTAAAGGATCATCGCTAATGAGGAAAAGCATCATGGACATAGGTATACCATAACCTGTGGCACAATCTCGAATCTGTTGTTCCATTCTAACAGAGCTGGAAATTGTTATTAATGTATTATTCGACTGTCATCCTGACTTTACTATATTGCACGAGTGAAAATGGCAGACCTAGATGCGGCCCGACTGGGTAAGAGGAGCTCAAGGTATATTATACATTACTCTCTTGGGACTTGCTCGCTCTAGATAGGACCTCGCTAACTCGTTATCGCGCTTACCTGTCGAATTACTCGCCAAGACCTGTTCAGCCTGGGGTACCTGACTTGTATGTGCCATGCTTCCCGCTCCTGCAGGCTAAGCCTTGTGCTGCCTTTGATACCTGCTCTGGTTAGGACCTAATAATCCACTATCTCGGACGGCCTCAGACTACGTCCATCTTCCACATAACTAAAATCACCGACTAAATGAAGTAGCTGTGATATTATATACTGACTGCAACCTGAAAAAGGTGCTGTACATCGTCAAGCGTGGGGTAAATGTTAACTATCTAATTAATCCCACTGATGTACCTCTCTATCTAGCTTATAAAGTGAGTTGATTTGATATCATTAAATTCCTTGCTGGGAATGGAGCAGATTTGAACACAACCTGTGACTTTTCGGGTACGCCCTCACGGGCATTGTTCCTGTTCAAAAGCACAGTTGGGTGCAATGGGCATGAGGGTATAGCCTGCTACTTTCTCTTAGCGGAGAGTCAGACACAGGCTGGTGTGACAATCAGGGCTGGTGCGTTTGGATCTTCCTTTAATGCAGAAGCCTTCGCAGGTATACCTTCTGTTAACGTCAAGGTCAACATGGGTCGTATGCCGATAGTTATCCTAGCTCAAGGTGGTGACATAAACGCCAAATATAGTCAGGGACACACAGCTGTGCAGTAGGCTGCCCAAACAGGAAAGTACCAAGTTGGCAGAAAGATCCTTTCGCTTATGGACGACAAGCTTGATATTGACATCCCAGATTTCAGCGGTTGAACACCGCTTTGCTGGGCTCCTTGCTACGCCTTACCATTACTCAACAACCATGAGAATACGGGAGAAGCATCGAAGCCTACTGATGTTATTAAGCTTCTCCTTAAGCATAGGGCGAAAAGGAATGCAATTGTGAAGTATGGAAGGGAGACATAGGTCCCCTTGATATTGCTCACTACTACAGGTGCGGCTAAGAGATTATCTCTATAGTAAAAAAAAAAAAGAAAAAAGGCATTGGAACAGGTGAGGACAATGACAGGAAGGCAGGTGATAAGGAAGTAAAGGAAGCGAAGGTACGCATATGAATTTGAGAACATTGAAACGTATGGTTAAAAGCTTGGCCTTGAAAGACTTTTTCCCGCCCCCTTTAGGGTTGTGGAGATATCAGATGAGCTGAAAATCTAGCTTGTCTAAGTAACCATATTATCTGCATGCCCCTGCACTGTATACCTATATAAAAAAAAGAACCCCCCAACTCAAGACGCATAAAGCTAATAAATTCTTATACGTCTTGGATTGGAAATCATATCGAGCTCGGCTGATCTTATAAGAGACAATGCTTCATGCCGTAAGTTGAAACTGGGCTCATCAGGGAAGAACAACGTTGATGAATCCTCTTCCCAACCTGCTTGGTTACCTTGATGGTGGATGTGGAGTTTTCGATATTCGATCTGGCATGCGCCGACACGACGAAAAGCCATAGATGTGCCGCCGGGAGCCTCGACATCAGTGATTACAATACACTGCATATGCTCGTCTGTCGCGAATAGAGGAACGAGAGCAATTCCAGACTTTTCCAACTGAATAATCTGTTCTTTTGTACCCTCCAAATCGAGATGAGTCTCAGTAAGAGCCCAGCCCTCTTTTAATATGCAACCGTCAACTGTGAATTCTGAAATAGCATCACCATCCCATTGTATGGAGGTAACGGGCAATAAAACTCCTTGGAGTAGTATGGATCCACTGGCTGTGATTGCGGAACTGCCGTTAGTATTAGAATCTGGGAATTCCAGTATACGGGCAAAGTGCTTGCGAGCCTTCTGGGCATGCGGAAATAGGATTTCGCCATCGACAGACAGCCAAGACCAGCTAGGTGCTCGGCCTGATGAAAGTTCGAGCGGTTTCTTAGTGGCATCATAACGGGTTCTAGTCCAAGGAAGTTGGTAAATGAACACACTTTTCCAGAGCCCAACAAGATAAGTGTCATTCCGTCGGCCCTCTATCGCTTTGGCCACGCCAGCAAAAGCAATTAGCTTGTCATTGGTGAATGTAAGATCTGTTTGAGAATACCTATGAACAGTCTCATCCCAAAACCGACAGAAGTTGATGAGTTTATCGTTGGTGGCAACTTGCGTTGACAGAAGTTCATCAATAACAGCGCTTTTTGATACCTGCAGAAAATCTGGAGGCACTCGCCTTGGGAACATCTCAAGTGCGCTGAGTTCATTACACTCCCACCCGATCTGTCGCTCAGCGAAGTGTAAGATTCTCGGAGAAAGAAAGCGCTCCTGGAATACCCAGCCTCTACTCTGTAAGGGAGCCCGTTCAATATCGTCATCCCAGAGATCGTTGTCTACGATCCAGGTCTTCCGAGTTCGCCGTTGAACTACCTTGGTCTTTGATTTAGGGTTGCCGACATTGAAAACCCTGCAAATCTTCCAGTATGGTAGTCGAAGCAACTCAGGTTCAAATGGATGACGCGATTGATCAAAAAGGGAGCGTGTATCGTTATCAGCCAAGGTAGCGGACACGTTCAGGAATGAATGAGAATAAACCCTAGCCATCAAAGGGGCTTCCACCTGCCAATCTGCCTTGTCTTCATCCTGCTTGATGCATAAAGAATCTATCCACAAATATTTCACCCCTGCCAGCCGAGCAATTTGCATGGTCTCTTTGAAAACCACAGGCAGGCAATTGACATCAATACCATTCTTGAAACTCTCTAGAGTGTTTGAAGTCAACTTTACATAAGCGGAGTTACCCCATCTGTGGCTGAGAGTCATGTATGGGCCTTGCATATCATTTGAGGCTGAAATGATAAGTCGTACATCGCTGTACCTGCGCCCTAGGAGCAAAAGGCGCGTCGGATACCAGGAGCCTTGTTGGTTTCGTGTAGCCGCACATCCCGCGTGTGACTGCAGACACTGGTTGAGCCAGGCACCAACGAGCCGAGTTCGAGAAGAAGGATATTCCATTTGAGGTCCCAGAGACGCGTAAAATTGATATTCTGACTGGTCAGCATCGATACCAAAATATCACGAGTCTCCTCATACCTTGATCTGATAATAGTCTTATATTCACTGCCAGCTCGGCGTCTTCTTGACTCGAGAACCCTAGCGGCTGAACTGTAACACCTAACGATACGATACCCCAGTTGTCTCCAACAGTGGTCGATGTTGGTGTGGTCATTTGTGGAGTGGTTTTGTCGGGAATGGTCATCTGCGATTCCAAGCGAAAAACGCTATGTAGCGGTCCCGAATTCCATGCATGAAGAGTCTCTGGATAATAGTCTTCAAGCCAAATTGAGTACTTTCGGCAGATCCAGCACGATTGACGGGTGTCTTGATTGTGAGGCGCATGAGTAGTATTGAAACCTCTATTACGAAGCCTTGATGATCGAAAGTAAACATTGCTTAGCGCTTGAGTGCAAGTATCGCAGACCCCCATTGCCAAAGTGGTACTCTGGTAGAAAAGGCTTTTAGTGAATAGATCAAGCTTGGATGTGGATTGATCTAAAATAAAGAGATACAATGTCTTTATAAACCCAGATTTCCAAGGTCGGCGACGGTACTTAACGTTATTATGCCTTGGCAAATGCCTCGTCGGCTGCGCCTTGAAGAGTGATATGGTTTATTCCTGCCTTAGCCTTGTTTGCGGGCAAATCAATCATAATTACACATGCAGCTGTTTCTTATTGGATACAATTCGTGCTGAGACTGTTCCAACTGGGAACCCTTGTTTATTCATCGCACAGCTGCCTAAATCCATGTTGCCCTGTTGGTTCCATTGCACTTTTCTGATAACGCAGTTGCCGACTCGCTCTGCTAGTTGTTGGTTGCCACCCTGGTTAATTACAGTGGGTGTGCAAAAGTTTCGCCTAATCCGGACCCTTAACCCCGCTTTCCATTTAACATCAATATCAACATAACATCTTCAATGCGTTAGTCAAAATCCGCGTCCATCACGAATGATGGTTGCGTTCGTGCAGTCCTAACCCCAGGGCATGTTCCCGCACACAGTTCAGTTATTGCAATGGATAGTGATCCTTCCCATGTTGAATTAACTTATTTGCTCACGGGAGATGCAACATATACCATTAAGCTACTGGAGAAGGGTGAGCCTGATGGAATCAACCGTGATCTGATGACAGCTTTTAAGAGTCTTCAGCTTATCAAGGAGTTTGCAGGGGCTCGGGATGTTATTGTTCTTCCAAGTCATGATCCGAATTCGCCTTGTATATTAAGAGAAAAGAGTATCTATAAACCTAGATTACCCTAGTCTGTGAGGTATAGTTTAGCAAATTGTACTGTTTCCACATCTTCAGTCGTCGCTGGGAAACGGTGATGTATGTTCCACAGTCCCTTAGAAACCTTCGATTCGTTTGATTCTTATCTTACCCTACAACGTACTAGAACAATAAGGTTGTTTTGCTATAATAACGGAGTAGGACATCAGAGCGGAGTCGGTGGCGTCCGAGATGGGAGATATGTCCTGGAAGGATTCCTTATAGGTCTTTTTCTGAAACAGCGAGCTCCTTGTGGAACATGCGGATATAGCTAATAATGGAAGTTGCGAATATGTATTTACACGGCATGTATATAAGTATGCAAAGGGTGGAGTGAAAGTAAGTAAGCCATTAGAGCAATAGGTATTAACTGCATAAGATTTACTGCTCGCTATAGCATTACATAGTGACTACTGCTCCTTTTATATATTTTTATGTTCTTTTATTATTTGATCTCTTAAAGATAGAGCAGAAAGTGATAGTAAAGGGGAAGGCATAAGAAACGGGATAAAAATGGGAAAGGAGGGCGAGTTGGCCATTACTGGGCAAAGTAAAAATAACCCGATAGGTACATACCTACAGCATAAGTATAGATCATTAAGGCTCCATAAAGCTAGTTATAGCTGGATATAGTTACTGCCAAAATCCTTTATAGCGCTAAACTAAAATCTTACGGGATAGCGGACTTTTAGAAATAACCGAATGTCCAAACCACTATAATTGATCCGACGGACTATTTACTACTTTTTGGAAGCTTACATCCCAAGAAACCAACCACAGTAGTTGTTCTATATAAGTCACCCAAGTTCCTCGAAACTGTGGCAGGAGAAATATTCAGTCAAACACATTATCCACAGACTCAAGAACCCTCTTTCTTTCCAGAACACTAATTAAACGACTCCCCTAAATTCCAACAAGCAATATGTCAACTACCGACAGCAGAACCTTTAAATTTTACACCTTCTTCTTCAAGTGGATTGATCCCATTATTGCACTCGGAGGAGCATATCTGAACTTCATTGATCCGATTGGCGCAGTGACCTCAATGGCCCCCAACTCAAAATACGACTCTGATCAAGTCTTTCTCTTCCATCAGAGCGGCGGTCTTGCATTGGCTGTTGCTTACCTGTCCGCTGCCATTCCCCGATATTCGAAAGACATTACGGTATGGAGAATCTTGCAGTTTTCACTGTTGCTATCCGACCTGGCAGGGATTAGTGGAGTAGGTTTTGCCATGGCTTGTCAAGGTAGACTTGGAGGAATCTGGACTTCGGATGATTGGGGTTGTGGTGGATCGTATGTCTTCTTGACTTTAGTGAGACTGCACTTTTTGGTTTTGAGTCAAGGAATTACCGGCATCAGCGACAGTCAAGCAGTTAAAAAGCAAAGGTAGAGGAATTAGCTCACTGGACGGAGTTGAAAAAGAAAGAATATACGATCCATGTCTCCAGACTAAACTAGAAGCTATCATGAATGCGACAGATCAGGTAAATAGCAAATAAAGAATTCCGTATGTTGTAATCCACGTCAACATCTGAACTGCAGTCCAAAGGCCGCCCAATTTTCGGCCTCACCGCAACAAGGGGGACCTCCGACTCTTGCTTGACTCCTATAAATTGAAATAGAACCCAAAACACTAGTACCTAAATAGCTTTGGGGTAATGGATTTATTTGCCTGACTCCCAGCGGTCGATAGCCTTATAGGTCTTGTGAGTAACATGAACCTCGCGCTTTGCAACTCGAGACCGCCGGGTGAGTGTCTTGTTATCGTCATCAATAATGATGCAACCATCAATGTCCTTAGTCGAGCAAAGAGGAGTCAACTTCTTAGTTCCCATATCGCAGAACTGTCCATCTGTACCGATAAAGTCGGGACCCCAAGATGTTTCAGAAGAGCATAGATCTTCTGCCTTGTGCTGCTTCAGGTTAGAGACAACGAGCTTTCGCTCCATCCAAGGAAGTCGAAGGTGGTTGGCGCGTTTGCCTGGAGTTCCTGCGAGAACATTAGCCAAGCTCCAGTCCTGGGATAATGTCATTAACCTAGTCGTATGCCACGGTATGGTTCCCCGAAATTCCTCGGAACATTAATAAAAATACTAACAGGACTACTAGCATCGTAAGAATGCGGTTATATTTCATTTAGGGTACATAATTAAGCTTGTGATGCTCGATAAGTACCATAACATATTTCACTTAAGATCATGACCCTTGACTGAAAATCGTATCATGTAGAATACCTTGTAATCGAATCATAACTGTGTTTTGTCGGGTTATCCTCGCTCTTGTGAACCTGGTCGGCTGTTGATACTGTACCTGGATAAAATTACCTGTAGTTTTACTCCTGTTGCACCTGACTCGTCTCCACCTATGAGCTGGCGATATCATTCCGCGACAGGGGTTATCATGTCGATTCACTGTTGAATCTAGGGCTGAGGTTGTATCCGCAACGCCGATGCTGTTGGCGTTATCTAAGCTTATACCTTGGCGCATGTCAGTGAGTCCGAGCCGTGTCAAATTGAAATGCCGTGTTGGTTATGCTCTGTTGGTTGTACCTTATTGTCGCAGATTATGACGTATGAAGAATTCGGTAGAGAAACTTGAATGAGGACAAGTCCACTTCCTTAAAGCTTAGCTGGCTGAGAAGGTAACCCCATTTCTTTAACATAGAGTACCTTTCTGCCCAACCTTGACGACTGAGAACGACCACCACTTAAACACCTACTAATTATACAACATGTTGCTACAATTACCGATTATCTCGATTTTGTTGCCTCTTGCCTCAGCAACTAAGATCGGATCGTAAGTACCATCTCACTCACTTGTCAAGGTTGCTAACATTCCATAAAGTTATGGAAACGTAACCGTCCAGTTCTTCACCTCGGGCCAAAACTGTGACAAAGATACGAAAGCACCCATCCTCACAACACGTGACACCCCGACAGATCTCGTCTGCTTCAACCTCACCGACACTTTCTCCCCCGGCAACGAGACAATTTCTGGCATCCAAAAAGCCTACAGACCATGGGAGGACCGGGACTCCAACATCAGCTACTATCTCGAGCAAAACAACTTTAACTCGAGCGCGAATTACACCCAGATTCGTTATGCACTACCTGGGATGGAGCCTAGTGAAGAAAAGTCCCAGTGGGTGCTCTGGACTTATCCCCATCTTAACTGTGAGCCTGAGGTAAAGGATGTGGATCCTGTTGAGTATCCTTGGTATGAGGTTGATTGTCAGACAGAGGAGGATGGGGAGTGTCAGCAGGTTGATCATCCTATCAAGAGCTTTGCTATACTTAATGGGGATAGGAAGGGGGATTGTAAGACTTGGGCGCAGTTGGGGTCTGCGACAAAGGCTGCAGGTCAGCTATCGCGGGTGATCTATGCAACAGTAGCGGTGGCTGTTACGTTTTTAGTTTTCTAACTGTAAGTTGAGATCTTGAAAAGAATGCCTATGATAAAAAACTCGAACTTTATTAGACTGGAATTCTCTGTGATTCACATCATTCTCGAGAATTTGACATCGTGCTTCGAATGACGTGATGAGTTCTTTGAGAAGGGCGACACATGAACAGGGGTACTTATGTCGAGGAAAGGGTACGGCAGGCTTGCTATTGTTTCATGGGTAGCTCAATCCGTCCTCTGAAGAAAGAAAATATGTGATCGAACCTCTCGCAATTTTGAGGCCAGGGGGCTGTGCATCAGTTCACTTGTAGCTGGTTGGATGTAAACAGTTATGAGCTCCTTAATTCGGGCAAAGTCGACTTGAAGATAGATAACCCTCCGCTATTGACACCCACTACTGGATGGCCTGCCGGTCTTGAGATGCTGCTCGACGCAGGAGCAAAACCTTCTGTTGCCGTCAAGGAAGCAATACTGCAGCAACAACTTCAGAGCATTAGCTTACTACTAAGCCACAGATGCCCAATGTTTGGCTTATTGTTTTACCTATAATAGGATGTATTGGATCTCGCCATTTCCTCTTGTGTATCTCCGAAAGTAATTCTACTTTTGGTGGAAAAGCTGGTTGGAAGGCGATAAGGATTACTCCACCTGGCCTTGGATTATCTGCCTGAGGCTGTCATAGAAACGTCTTAGTGCAATTATCATTTACAGCTAAGACCTTTACTTAACTATAACGCAATTAAAATATATAAGGAGCTAATGGCTTACTTTGTTGAAGTGCCAGAGGTATTACGGCCGGGTTCCTACCCTACTATCTATCACAGCCTATCTGTCTATAACAGTTCGAGTCTAGCTATGAAGCTATACCAGCTGGGTTATCACAATATTGACAAATGCGACAACTATTGAACGATACCTCTTACTGAAGCGATAAAAGCTTGCGGTCTTCTTACTTATAATTGCTTTCAACTCATTCAATAGTATCTGGATGTGGGGGTAACTTTTGATCCTTTTTCTACGCATATCCTCAGTCAGTTACGTTGTTTTCCGACCATGATATCGGCGAGGGTTTGGATTAGCCAAGAGCGGAAGTTCTACGGTATACTAGAAATCTTCCGCCAGTTGATTCACTGTAATACGCAAACGAATGATAATTGCTATTGCAGGTGCAGTACTACAGGGTGCACTCCGGTTGGTGTAGTCCTTAGAAAATCAGGTCGCTTTTAGGGTACCACTTGAACGATTTGGAACTACTCAGACGCCGTCGTTGGCTCTATCTTTTGCCGCGTTACTCTTCGCTAGGTTTAGATTTAGACCAGAACTGCTTTATAGATATTTGCAGACTTGAAACTTTTGACCATTTGGGTATGGCGCATACTTGCTCCGGTTGGATATATGCCCCCAGAACCACTTTCTTATGACAAGCAATAGAGGTAAGGAATTGCAGGAAGAGGATTATATTTTGAAAGAGCTATTGGATTTATACCTTAAGCTATATCTCAATCTTTTACAGTAATACTAAGGTAGTATTAAGGGCTTTTAAGTATCCTAGTGGTTTATATAGACTATCTGTTACCTTTTAATTGCCCTAGATATTTAGAAGACTATTTTTATCCCTTACATTTACCTGGATTTCCTAAGCACAAGCTGTTTTCTAAAGCCTAAGAGGTTAATAGAAATAGCACTAACATTATAGCTCTAACCTTTTTTTTATATAAGAGTTTAATACAGCATTAATATATATAAGTCCTAGTAACCTTTTTCTTTTATATTAATAGTATATTTAATAAGTAAGTAATATAAATAAGTAAGTAATATACCTTTCCCTCCTCTATTTAACTTTCTACTTAATTAATTAGTTCTTAACTATAAGAAATATTAAAGCCTTTAATTAAAGTTAGAACCCTTTTAGCCCTTTAAGCTATTTAAAATAGAGAATTAATATAGATATAATGTGTTTAATAGGTAAGTGTTATAGATAAGTAAGTGTTATAAAATTCCCTTACTTTATATCTTTACTATTTAATCAGTTATTTCTTAATAATATAATATACTATAGTCTTTAAATAAAGCTAGAATCCTTTTTATACTTCTTACCCTTTAGAATAATTTAAAATTAAGTCTCTAACGTATTATAAATATCTATTAAGTCTCCTTTAGTACCTTATAGTGCCGCTATAATGGCATTTAATTATAATGCAATTTTATCTTTAAGTTATAGAAACTATTTAATTTAAAGGAATAAATAATAGTTTAATTTATTTTTAACTTAAATTTATAAGGATTTCCCTTATAATTGCATTTTATAGAAAAAATAGCTAATTCTCTACTTACAGACTGTAATATA
>JABCQV010000578.1:0-30308 GCA_013186375.1 Fusarium aywerte | reverse complement strand
CCTCCAGGGAAGGGGAAAGGATGGCCATGGTGAGGGGGAGGCGGCGGCGGAGGTCCATGATGAGGAGGACCGTGGTGAGGGGGGTGAGGACCAGGGTGAGTGCCATTTCCATGGTGAGGACCGTGGTGAGGGCCATGGTGAGGTGGTGGAGGAGGAGGTCCGAAGACGTGATCGTAGAACCTATCAGCAGTATGTCGCATCTCATCCGTCACGGTGTGCAAAACACACTGAACTCCATCGCAATCCTTGATCTTCTTGTAAGTCGAAGGGGGAGGAGGGGGGTACTTCTTGCCCAGCTTCTTAGCCACGGACGCCTCTCTCTCCTCGACAAGCTGCTCGAGTTGTAGAATCTGCTTATGAAGAGCCTCCAATTCAATCAACTCGACCTGGAGCTCCTCCTCGGGGTCCTGAAACTCGCGGTGGGGGTTCTCCCAGATTGGGGGTGGGTTGTTGGCGGCGGGCTTGTCACCAGTCGAGGTCTTGTTCTCCTTGCTGAATGGCATAGAAAGACTCCATACGTAAGCAGCGTTTCCAACATCGGAGATTCGGACAGGGGCGGTTTGCTTGAAGGTCATCCAGAAGGAAGACTCTTCATTGACAGCCATGTCGTCGAGAGCCTTAACATTGAAGCGCATTGACTGGCCGAAAGGGAACTCCTTCGGGCCGATGCATTCGAAGGCCCAGTCGGCTGAGATGACGGTCTCGTTGTTGACAAGGAATGATCCAACGCCATGACCCTTGGCGTCCTGGGTGAGGGGTTCGCCATTGAGCTTGATGCTGGCAGGACCACAAACTTCTTCCGACTCCTCCACATCAAATCGCAGTGTCTGGAGAGCATGTTAGCGGAAGGAAGTCATCGTTTAGATGGAGTATGTACCAAAGGATATGATTCAGTGTCGCTCCATGGGACATCGACCGTGACAAATGCTGAAGGTGTCACGTCGAGAGCTGAAGGCAGGAATCCCATATGAGGTGGCGGAGGAGGGGGAGGAGGATGATGAGGTCCATGAGCCAACACCAACGCGGGCGTCAGCACCGCGGCGGCAGCCTGAGTGAGGCCGCGCATCGTTGAATTATTATCGAGAAGTTGTTGTCGGTGGTGGTGGTGGTGTTGTTGAGTACTGTGACGTCAAATCCCTCTTGCACGGGTCAGGGGTTCAAGACAGCTACCCTCGCTATAAAGAAGCTTCAGGCAGAAGAATACGAAAACCAGACAAAAAGAGGTAAGGGGGGCAGGTGCTTAAAGAAAGAAGGTTTACGTGAGGGAAATAAGAGAAAAAAAGGCAGAATCAACACTAGTGAGATTAAGATGATATTCGAGGAAATAAAATGAAGAGCGAGAAAAAAAAGCCCACGCGTTTAGACGGATAAGACGGGATGTGGGATGCCTGGCCACGCGGATGCCTCCCCAAAATGCACTGGAACAGACTCTAAAAGCCCTGTCATGTATAGTGGCTCGGGCGCTGAAACAATACTGCGACCCTTTCTGAGTCTAGCTTGTCTGTTAGCTTGTCTGTTGAGCTTACCTTGAGGCTTGGGAAGGGTCGAGCTACGCAATCATTCTACGTAGTTTGTCACTCGGCCAATCACATTTCACGAGCTGACGAGTCCATCATTCAGCCCAGACGGTGCCTTCAGTGGGGCTTGACGGCCTCGGCAATTCTTTTGCCTGTATTGTCTTGGCGATAATTGATTCAACACTTCTTTCAATATTCTCGTGACCTCTTTTTAGGTATCACCACGCAATATTGACTTCCTCCTGATCCGACGTTGGTAACTCAGTTGTCTATAGGTCAATTATATCCAGCATGAATTTCAAACATAGCAAGCAACTTCCAAATACACGGCAGGACACTTCCAGATGTTTCTTCAATTATACATGTTCTGAGCTCTATATGTCTTCTTTTAAACGGCCGAAGATATTGGCAGCTTATATGTCGGGCAATATGGCGATCTATATTTACATTCGCCTTGCTGGACATCTGCTGACGTGCAGGACCAAAGCTTTCCCGGACTACATCAACCATCTCATCCAGTCATTACTTCAAATCTTTATACAAAAGTATTCTTTCCTCTCTTAGTTCAAGAAGTCGCTTAGAACCTGCACTCGTGTTCTGGCTACTTCGGAATCTTCACCCATAATCTGCATGATTTGAATCATACGTGCTATTAACTAGTTAGCAGGTTGCCCGCAAGCAAGACACACCATGAACACTTACTGATATCAGCCTTCGCCCTCACTAGCAGAGGATCCCTTGCCATCATATCTGCGCCGCCAGGCTCCCTTGTCGCCTCTTTAAGAACGTTGCCAATACACAGAGCTTCCAAAAAGGCTCGATGATTGAAAACCCACCAGACGCGTGCTTCTATTTCAAGCAAAGTGAAAAGAAGAAAAAAGGCAGTAATGGCATCGTGCGCCGCTTCAAGTGTGCCACGTACGTTGACAGGAACATCAGGGCTTTCGGAAGCGTGAACCAGCATCAGGTTATGAAAGTAGTTGCTCGTCAGGAAGAGAGTCTGGCGAACTACCCTTTTATTTGTTTTTGCAAGCGCCGTGATGCTATCGGGATCCCATGAACGAAAGACATCGGGGAATGATCGATAGACTGCTCGGAAGTCGGCGATCAGCTTCGACTTATGCCTTGCCGTTGTGCAAATGGGTAGGTCTAGTGAGCGTGGCGAACAGATCGTCTCCTGAACCAGATTGGCCAAAGTCCAGGAACCCCTGATATATGCTGTATCTGTGGGATCACTATTTGCAATGGATGAACCATCATCCAGCAGGTCTTCGACAGAAACATCCGTGTGTGTCGCGGAGGGTGGTAGAGACAGCAAGACGGTCAGAAACGTGTCTTGGAGCAGTACTGCTTGCCAGACCTTTCTGCGCTGTTGCTTTTCGAACAAGGTGGCATTCGGTGTCACTACACAAAGTCAGTACGCCCCTGGCCGGACATGGATGAATACGGCATACCAATATTTGGATCTCTATGTAGACCCATTGCATAAGCCTGTCGGATCAGAATGCCTGCAAAGGCCCACCCATCTGAAGCATGGTTGTCGTTGATGAGAAAGTATACTACAAGGACCATAGCTTGGATAGAGCGCAGTGATGCACTGCTGAGATATGAAGCAATACGCAGGGCCTGGTTACTCGCTGAAGCGTAGAATTCGGCTGTCTGCTTCCGCTCGTGGGATGATGTTGTCGATGTTACAAACTGGGTGCCCAACGCTAGCATGACGAATATCAATGCTATAAACGAAGGATCTGTGTCGTTCTTGTCTTGTTGGTTCATCTGCCAAAAGTGCTCGTAATCTGCGTAGAATGTTTGGCGATGTATCATGGGATACACAGGGTCAACGCACTCAAAGTAGCGACTAAGTAGTATATCCGCCTGTATCTTATCAGGAAGGACCGAAATGACCTCTGCCAAGCCTCCTTCACAAGTCCAGTAGTTGGCGAAAGGGTGCTCAGATCCAATACCGAAAACGTTGCTCGCAGAGGGGAGGGAGTACGGAACGTTGGATAGGAGGCCGATAGATAGTGCAACAGCGCCCCGGGAGGTTGCTCTAGGATCGTTTGACATGCCCCTATCTGCAATGTTTGGGATCGGGGACTTTCCACTTGAGCCAGACTTCTTCTTGGGTGGTTTCGTCATTCGCCGGCCATTGGCGGCAGACCGTGTGGTTTCCCTAGTTGATTGTTAAAACAGAACAAATGACAACAGGATTGGGGGGTTCCATACTCTAGTAGGTTAGCAACATGCGCATATCTACATTCAGTCTGTCGTTTTATACCTATTTAAAATTAACAAAAATCCAAGCGTAGAATGTGTAGCAGTACTCACAGGCAAGGCAGTGAGGTCGACCTCTATCGCACTATGAGAAAACGTCAGCCATTCCGTCAGCATACCACAAACTCCATTCAAGTGAATAATATGAAAGACAGGTCAAAGTCTGGATGTGCTTAAGAAAGGATGGTTGAAATCCATACGCAACTTCAATACTTGTGAAAGTGGGTGGGTTCATTTCGCATGGGGCAAAGCGAATAGAAATAAGCCGAGATATTATAAGAACAACGTGACATAAGAAATCCCATAGCATAAATATATCGCACCTTGGTCTTGCGCTCGACGCATTCGTGACATGATAGAGTTGGTTTGTTGCGCTTTTGTTTCTTCTTTGGAGGTTCTTCACCATCGACGGGTGTCGTCGACGCGTCTTGATCCTCTCCGTCAGGGAGATAGTCGCCAGCAGGATATCTCGAGGTATTTGAAGCTGAAGCGGAAGGCAGCCGATGGGAGATAGAAGCTGGGGATGTTGAGGCCGAAGCTGGTGTGAGAGCTGAGGGTGGTGGATGTGTGCCTGGTAGAGGAAGAGTAGGATGTGAAGCGACGCTACCAGGACTATACGTAGAGTGTTGCGCTGGAAGATGAGGTGATGAATTTGTGAGCGGCGGCGGCGGTTGGTGGTGAGTGTGACGCGGGAGCGCCCGCTGCGTAAGATCCATTGATGGCTAATGCTCAAAAAAAGACTTGGTTCGGGAGTGAACGCGTTTTGAGAATATTACGAGGCTGCCAATTGGGCGTTGCGAGGGAATTTGTTATGTTGGAGACTGGGGCTGCGATATGCGATTTGCCTGGGCCAAAAAGAAGGTTGATTGGGACCCTTGGAGCTAGGTAAGAGCTGAAGCTGTAGCTATCGCTGGGACGGGAGCTCTGTAGATTAGATTTGGTTTGAGAGGGCGGCTCCGGGAATAAAGCTTGGTATGAGCTGATGCGACTTCCTGATTTAAACCACTACGGGCACGATTGTTGTCGGAATCCGGCTGTTGACAGTGGGCGCTGGGAATAACGGCCGGGTATGGAGAGCCGCGGCGGAGGCAGCGGTAGTACTGGGGTAAAGACGAGTGGCGGAGAGTTTGTTAGGGAATTTAAAAGTATTACCATAGAACTGTACAGTACTGTAGCAAAATGTTTGATAGCGACGGTTGAGAAATGACGTGACTCTGACGGGTAAAAGTGAAAGTCGGAGTTGGAATTGGAGAGTGATAGAAAATCAAAAACAGTGCGCAAAATAGCCCCCTCAAGGATACTGCAAAAACTGACAGATAGAACGTCTAGCAGGAAGTAAAGTCCAAGTCCAAAAGAAAAGGGAAAGGTCCCGGAAAAGAAAAGGGAATTGCAGAATGGGACAAAGCGAAGAAAAGAGTCAAATAAAAGACGAGATGGGGGTGATGTGAAAAAAAAGGCGGGGGCGGAGCAAACACTGGACACAGGAAATGAAAGAACCAACCTGACCTGAAGTAGCAGTAACTCAGCAAAGTGCGTACTGTACCTTCCTTAGACCCCTAAACTTACCATGCCTCTAACGGCAGTCATAAGCGTTGGTGACCGACAGTGCGCCCGCTGCCGCGTGGTTTTTTTTTTTCTTTCTCCTTGACTTGGTACCTGTCCAAGGAATTTTTCCCACCTTCCATCAAACACATGGCGGCTGTTTTTCTTTGCACCTGCATGTATTTCCTCGCGTACACCCGTTGGAACTTTACGTCTACTACCTATGTAGGGGTATCCATGCCACGCCTCGACTCAGCTAATTCTTACTCAGCGAATCGTTACAACCGTCAACGTTTTTGGGTCTTGAACTGGCCTTAATTCTGACCTCATTTCATTCCAGGTCTGGGCATTTCGTTCGCTGTATAAGTCTGAGTCGAAACCCTCTTTGATTTGAGTTGAACCTCGATCTTCAACGCACAACGACATTGGCTATCAAGGTTTTGGGTCATTGATTAATTATCGTTGAGATGAATCTTCAAAGCAACTAGGTCTGTTGGCGCCCAATCCTCAGTTCATTACTGTCTGTGGTTCTATCCTAATGCTACCAATGGCAATCTACCGAATACACCCCAACACCACACTAACTGGTCCGCGACCATACCGTGGTAAACTTACTACGTGCTAAACTACGTTACTCGATACAAAGGGGTAATGTAATATCAGGCCAACTTTTTCCACGATATTCCTTCGTCTCTCCCACGGTTCGGATCTCCCACATCGCTTCGAAACAAGACACCACTATCCCGCTCTCCAAGCGATTCTCATGACTTTCAGCCTCCTTTTCTCCGTCTAGGCTCGGCCGGGTATCCCTTCAAAGAGGTACTCCGTGACTATGCAGGACTAGACAGTGCACGGATCGATCGTCAAGTCCATTTTTGATGGTCTCGTCAACAAGTGCCGGCTCCGTTTACTAGTGCACAGGACTGTCGCTCGGTGCGGTCCTCGGTCTTGACATAAAAGTTTGCGCAGATCTGTATCCGCATCCCCACTCAAATGTCCGGATAATTTCTTTCGGCTCTTATTTGTATTTGGAAACTCCGATCATGTCATCATTGAATTCTCAGAAACCCGGGGTCCCAAAACACGCAATCTTGGACGGGCCCAGGCCTAGGGTCCATTGTGCTAGATGGAAAGCAATCGCCGCTACCAAATCGTCTCGTCGTGATTCAACCCCACCGGGCTGAGCGCCTCGTCAACTTTGGCTCGTAAAGGAAGTGAATCGATTTATTTCATAGTGAGACAGGCAAGCTCTTTTTAGACGTTTGCCGAGGGCAAAGAGACAGAAGTCCAACAAAATGAATTCGGAACAATCAACGCAGCCGGAACCAACCCGAGACAAGCAAAGCAATTCATGATTCACAGTGTTGGAAGGTTCCCTAGAACTACAGGGCAGAACGTTGGACACGCGTGGTATCCCGGCGGATTAACTAGCATAGAAGCTGACGTTGGCTCAGTTACAGGACAGGACAGGGCCAGTTCACATCCATACCTTGAACTCACGATAAAGTTGGACCATTCTCAAGGATACGCATCGGGGAGGCGATCGTCACAGAAGCAAGACCACTCCAACAGCCCGGCACCCTGGTAAAGTTGGGCGCCAGTGGTATCGGGCCAAAGCCAAGTCTTCTGCTCAACCGCCTTGAGGCACTCCGTCGCTCCGACACTTCAATGTTGATCTCCGTGCCTGAGACGAGCATCTCCATCTTTCTCCGCCTAGGGCGCCGACGCTGACCTACCAGGACACGCGGAGCAGCCTTGGATCAGTGCCAGTCGTTTACATAAACTCAATATCCATTGCGCCCCTGGAAATGGAACATGTGAATAATTCCCTGAGTTCATTTCGTTCTATTCTGTTCCGCATTCTATGGAACTTTTTTTTCTAACCCTAAATGATTTCTTGACCTCAGAGGCTTATGACGTCTTTCCCATCTATCCAAGAACATTACGGCAGTTGGTGGTTGCGCTACTGTACATCACTTACGTACTGGGCAAGCTTCGAGAAGAAATTAAAGAAGGGTTTGTCGATCCCCTTTTCCCTCTCGGAGACCGCCGACATATTTGACTGGCCGGGTGTCCTCGCTTCTCCTTGCATTGAATGCGAAACAGGAGTGGACAAGATACGAGCTGTGCAGAAAAGCGCCATTTCCTGGCCGATCCTCTCCCATCCCACTCAAGCTCTTTTCTCTCCCTACATTACGATTCCGACAATGCCACAATGGCAATTCATAGACCTGTACAAAGTACAGTACGTTGTCGTACGGTGCTAGCACCCCTGTTTCCGTCGCCAAATTCCATTGGTATTGCCGGTGCTCTGCCGCGGGACTCCGTTCCTAGGTAGTCACCTACTAAGTACGTAGATTTCTGAGCCCCAGACCCCAGACGGTCTAGAACCTCCAGGAACTTCGTTGACCAATCTGCGTAACGTTTATGACGTGCGCAATGTGTGTTCTGTAATTCGGTATGGAAGGGCTGATAACGCGCCTTTGAATCACCAACTTTAGAGGAATATCGATCTCACAACTGGAATCTTGAGACTCTCCCAACTACTTAACTCTGACTTAATGTATTAAACTCCTGGATTTGGTCCATGAGCCCGATGTACTAATTTAAATCGAGGAGCTAAAAGCTACTACTTAGTCATACTACGCTGGGACTTTAGGCGAATTGATTCAAGGCTAACGGAGTCATTAGTGGTTCCCAGCTATATTGCCATGACTAGGAGCCTACCCTATGCCGGCAAATCTTTTGCATCAGGAATGGGTTTGGTATCAAGCTCAACACTATGAAGATCTCTAGTGGTGATACTCCGGATATGAAAATCGATCAGAATACTACATTAGAACGTAAATGCTCTGGGTATATGAGTGGATCATCTGTCAACGGCCCAGAGCAGCACAGATCGGGTAGGTATACTGCTATTCCTAACATTGTTATATCCTGATTATATCCTCAATTGCATTGCGGAAACATATTGACTTTGGTGCCTATTCTATGGAAGAATACTCATTCCAGCGGTTGTTCTTGGTTCAAATATGTCGTCATGACTCATAAATGAATGTCATGATCATCGAGTTATGATGCTAGAAATTGAAGTGGGGTTCAACGACCTCACTTCACAACAGCTTCAATTGCAGCAACACAACAACCAACAAAGTGTTCACAATAGATTCCAAACAAATTCACCTATGAGACCCATTGCTCGTTCAATTCTAAGAACAACCCAGATTTTGAGTCATCTCCAATACACCATGTCCGCTTCTCAGCCTACTCCAGCCGCGCCATGGCGCTCGGCATTTCTATCTCACATCAAGAAGATGGACTCGCCTACCTTTATGCTCAGCAGTCTTCATCATCATGATTCCTCTTCGGTGACTCCTCGTTCCCGCACTGTCGTTTACAGAGGTACTTGGGCAGAAATACCAGTCAACCCCAAGAACCAGGCGCCACTGAACCCTGCCCTCTATGAGAGCGACCTTCTTACCATCACCACCGACGTTCGCATGGAAAAGATCCCCGAGCTATCGCCGGATGGGAATCACGTCCCGCAAACTGGCGGTGGAGGGCCTGTCGAGGCTGTCTTCTGGGTCGTTGAGACACAAACGCAGTGGCGTTTGCGCGGCCGTGCTTATCTTCTTGGCCAAGACATTGATGACCCGTCAGCATCGCCCGTTAGGGAAGAGATTGAGAAGCACATGCGACTAAAGAGTCAAGATAGCTCCAGCTCATGGAACTGGGGTAAGGAGATCACAGCACACTTTGGAAACTTGAGCCCAGGTATGCGAGGATCGTTTCGTAACCCTCCTCCTGGATCAAAACGGGATGGGAAGCCTGCTCCTGGACTTGGACCTGGACAAAAGGTGGAGGATTTGGATGATGAGATCGCGAGGAAGAACTTCCGCGTTGCCGTCATCATCCCAGAAGAGGTCGATCAGGTTGATCTAACTGACCCAGCTGACGGTAAAAGATGGAATTACAAATTGACTAATGGTTCATGGGAAAAGACTGAGCTATGGCCCTAGCTTCAAGTCCCGATGCGCAAGGAGCAAATGGCCGTCACACGTGGAATAGGAGAACAGCCAGAGACCAAAATATTAGGACAAGCTCAGGCAACCCATGGAATGGGGAGAGTTCTCATACATTCCTGCTGATAATTAATGATCTGTTCACGAGTCAACAAGAATCCATGTCAAGTCACTGTTATAATATTTGACATGCGATAAGCGAACTAGGAATTCTGCCCGGGCAGACAATTGCAGCAAATCAATTATCCCAACGTACGAATACTCAACCATATAGCAAACTCCTGGCAGAGTATATAATAGTGACACGGAAAATTTATTTACACTTTAAACGACGCGGTCTCGTGTATATTCAGCCTAGAGTTCACTGTGGCGTGTATGTGACAGTATGTCATTACATATGTTGATCCATGATAAGAACACGCTTGACACAAGAGCATGATATACCAATCCATCCATCTTCCCAATATCACAAGACGTCCATTGACTATTAGAAGAACAGGGTGTCTATCGCTGGTGACAAAGTATGTCGTAGTTGCTTCATCTTGATCTTCGTCCTGCAATGTCATGACATCTGCATGGGAACTATCATGCCGTACCCAACTATATTTTCTTATACTTGCCTATGTGCGATGGTCTCCCCTTATACCTGCTAAGCTGAACTCATCAGTTGTATTGCGCCGCCCAGGCATTTTCTTGAATATGCATGAAGTGCTCTTCATGATGCAAAGTCTCCAGAATGGAACCCGGGCCGAGTCAAACCTTGAAACGGAGCAAAGCTCTTTATGTGCAGATAAATTTATTCCTGCGGTACATTGCATAATTACCGAAAGAGATAGAAAAAGGATAGTCCCTCATAGGACACAGTGTTACCTGGTAATCTAGGACATCAAGGCACCAATGGTGCAGACTCATTCTTTGCAGAACCGCACATCAGCGTAAAAATACAGAAGTAGTGAAATGACTTCCTTCGATCTCATAAGACAAAATGTGATATCGATGTGTCTGGCCAAAGATCTGATTAAAGTTAGTTGTTGTTCCGATGCGAGTCCCATGGACTGCAGCTATCTCATCCAACAACTACCAAGTAATTTCGAGTGGAGAGTAGTTGCACATGGGAGAAATGCCCCTCCTGTTCTTCAACATGGTATTGAATAAAGATAATGATTTAGGCTTACGTACGAAGAGGACATTGCACATAACTGTGGTAGCTCATCTGGATGGAGCAAGCTCACTGACGGACTGATAGGCAGGGAGCGATAAAGAAGCAATAAGTCTTAGAGGAGATTGAGAAAACGGTTAGGACGGATTTAGCTTACTTAAGTAACCAAATTCCTCTCCGTGATCTTATAATCCCACGACACTGATCACTTCTGAGCCTTTCAACCTCATCTTCTGCACAGCCTAGCCAAAGAGTGAAGTACTCTATATCCCTGAACCCGATACAGGGCCCCGGGAGCTCCAATAGGACCGAAATGGTGATTAAAGCGTCGTCGGATTAGTGGTACGAGGGCGAGGTATTTGGGCGGACGTCGTTGTGCATCGGTCCATGTACACTCTATCATGGGATGCGTCCGTAATGCTTAATTACAAAAAATAGATTGGAGAAACTCAGGATTATACGAAACCAGGAATCCGTACAAGTGTGTGTTTGGCAATGAAAACTGGAGAGCTTCCTGTATTTAGGAAACCTCTTGGGAAGGGCTTTGAGTATAGTTGAGATATTGGGGGTGTTGTTATGAGATGAACACAGACACTGACGCTTCATCACACATGCCCAAATGCAGACCTTTAAATACCAACAGACCAGGAACAGTAAGATATGAATAGAAAATTGCAGAGGACCTAAGTGCCCAACCTCGTGAGAAGTGTCGTGCGTCCAAGGCCAAGACTACTTGAAGCATGCGGTGTCAAAGGTCCATATCAGATAGTAATATGCAATCACCATAGCCATAACTCGCAACCATTATCATTAGCTTTATTAGTTACTGCTCATGCTTAACCTTTAGGCAGGATTGTCACAATCGTGTTTCCTGCTCTGAGTTTCCCATCTCGGAGTTACCGCTCGCAAGAGCGGGCAGATTCTATACCGAACAGCCTCATCATATGCCGTCAAGTTTCAAACCCACTCAATGCGAAGCCCTTTCATTCTATACAATACCTACCGCGAAGAGTCACCGCCCAAATTGCTTAGGTGCATCAAGACTGTGTATGATGTCGGCAACATCTTTGATCAACATCGTTCACACGATACAAACGCGTCAGTCTTCTATCACCGACAGCGTCAAGGATCGTCTAGTGGTAATGCCTGTTTCTCATGCCAAAGCAAGTACATATACAAGAAATGCCGTTCTATTTTGAAATGGAGTTTATGATATAAGACTGCAATTACGAGAATTGCATGGTAGAAACAGAGTCGATACAATCAGCACGAGGGCAGGGAAGCGACACGAGACCCACGAGATCAAAGAGATCTACGATCTGATCAACGCAGTTTATCTCGGGCTCTAGACTAGTCGCCGCTCAATTCCGACTCCAAGATGAGGTCGGTCCTTGTTGATCCGCTCTGTGCACACAAGATCCAATTTGTTGTGATATACTAATACCTTACTCATCAGCCTTGGGTTAGCCTTCAAACTGGAGTCGTTCTCACGTCAACGTTGCGGTGAAGGGAAGAAACGGCTGCAGCTATGGAGCACGTAAGAGTTACCGTACCGTACATATGCAAGGCAGATGCAAATGCAGATGCGGTGATGTAGTCCACTGCACGCACACATACGGAGTGGTGACTTGATCCTCCGGGCCTTGAAAAAGGTCTTGATTTTGTTTACGACGGGAAATGGCCCGCAAAAAGGATCTTCGCTATTACTATGATCTAAGGGTTACGGTATATTAGGCGAAATGAAAAGGCTGGGATGCCTCGGCGGGAATGGTTAGAGAGCAAGGGGTGTGGCTGTTCTAGAAGGATACATGAAGCAATCTACGATGGTTTTGCAGATGAGCGTTTTCACTGGTTGTTGAATCTTGTTTCTCGGCGCGCGGAAGCATGTCTCAGTTGTTTGGAATTCATTTTCCGCATATCTTGACTTCTATACCAGTTGACTCAGCGGATATTTATCTTTATATGGAAACAAGATGAGAGTTATAGGTTATGGCATATTAGGCAATTTAGAGCAGCAATGGATATAATTATCTGATTCTTGCTATTCTTGTAAAAAAAAAAAAAAGTGCATGTTTCAACCCCTGCACTTTTCTAGACGGCCCCGTTGAAGTGCGGGAGAGGCTGGGGCTACCGAAGCATCATGATACAGTACATTACCGTACAGAGTATCGTGTCTTGGATAAGCGTCCAATGAACATATGGTCTACTGTGATTATAATATATCATAGACATGAATGTACGTGGCAACTCATACAAGCCAAGACCGTGTTGTGTTTCTGTGAACCACAACCGCAACCACATGATGAAGCCCATGCCATGCCATGTCATGTGTCATTGACCGCGGCGATTTCTAGTTTTGAACGAGTTTCGAGTCGGTCCGCAAAGGAGTCTTCCCTTGAGTGCAACCTCTGTTTAGCTGAGCAGGGGTTAATAGACTGCAGATGCAAGCCAAGCTTTTTGGTAGGAAGCGGCCCGCAGTTGGTTGGTTAAAGAGGGCGCTTACAGTTACATACTGTACATAGAACTGCAGTATTACACATTACAGCTTCTCATAAGGCTAATAAAGGTCTTTGGACACGTGCGTAACGTCAGGTACTCTTGTTGTCGGATATGAATTCCGCAGCAGCAGCGAGACATTGTCTAGGTTTGACTCTTTGAAGCGCTGGATGGATGTCCTCTTGACCTAGTCTAATAAAGAAAAGCATAAACTTTGCTTACACGACAACAAGCGGGTATGCACGTAAATCTGTATCTGTCAAGCCGAGGCAAGCGAGTTGCCGGCTCTGCAGCAGCTCTTTGACCTTTTCGAAGATTGTCCGTATCCCAACCGGTGAGCTAAGAAGTCTCAATTTTGAATTGAGAATTCTCCCACGATTCACACCCCTTCGGAAGAAAAAGCCCTTGACCGAGGTTTGTCAATATTTCAATTCAATTCAATCAATTCAACACGCCATGGCCCATCGGCCGGCGGAACTAACGGGGTCCGATCCGGAGTGGATGAGACTTTTCTAGTAGTAGTCTAGCAGCTTGTCTTTTGACGCCTTGGACCCTTGACTTAAATGCCTCGGCAAATCGTCCTGTTGCAGCGCTACGGCCCGAAGTCATCATCCCTAGAGCCAAGAGAAGCAATTTGTCTCGATGTGAAGCTGGAGATGCCAAGATACGACATGGGCTTCGGAGATAATAACCGAGGTGCCATGTACTCCTGTACTATCACGGTAGTTGAGTTGAGCTCAATATCTCAGATTCGATGTCAAGCTGCGCATAAACGAAGAGAGACTGGCAATATTCACTGATATTCTGATTGTTGTTGGTGATAGGGTCCCAAGCTCATATCACAATCCCGACCCTTTGATGTCTACCACTAGAGAAGACACCGTCGCGATCTTGAGATACTGAGGCGGCCGCCCATGACAGCAACAGGTAACTTAGAGTAGCACCACCTACCTCTTTACTCTTGAACCTGTAGCCATCACTAGCGCTGTCCTATAGCGCCCTTAAGTTGCGAGGCTGCAACGTTTGTCGCCGTCGGTTAAGTTGTCAGCGGCAATCGAGGCTATCGTAAAGGGCCATATTAGATCCCGCGGGGAAGGCAATCCGACGAATATTTTAGTCTTGAGTCGTGATCTCATTGGATTGCTCCTACCATGTGATGATTGTAGTTCGTGTGATATGCCGTGCTGGCAGACTCACCGATGTGTGATCGACTCCGTAGTATCCCTCTTCACAGCCTCAACCCAGTTGTATAAGGATGTTGAGCCAGGGAATGCCAGTGACTTTGGCAGCTCGGGCCAATGTTGATTCTACTATTCGTATAGTTTAGCTTCCGAGTGTATCCGACTCGAGTCAGTCATTACTACATGATATCTAGCTAGCTGTACGTTCTCATCTCCGATGCACTGTAACTCAAACCTCGCCTATGAAGCGAGTGAAACTGTAAGGATGTATATAATCAACAATACCAACTTGGGAGTGCAACGCGGAACACGTATATATAGCCTAATAATGGATCGAAATGACCAGGCAGGTAAATTGATACTATGCTGTTTGGCATTGCCATGGTCGTCAGGACGGCATTCGAAACGTTGCATATCGTGTAAACATCCCTGATAGTTTGATGCGAACTGCCGATGAGCCTCGTTTTTTGCTTATTGCAAGGACCAGATGCTCACATACGGCCTAGGATTCATGCATGAGCTGTTCGCTTGTTACTGTCTAACAATTTAGGCGTATCGGTATTTGAGCAAATGTTGAAGTTTGTCTAGTATATCCAGCGTTGACTACCTCGGGATGTTGATATCCCAGTGTAAGACTAGTCGTTGATATCGGCAATGCAATGTCCGTGTCGGGAGGATGAGTGTTTCTGATATATAAAAGCCACTTCGACGCTATGCAGGACATTCCCGCTACTAGCAATACCTAACGAAGAAGCTACCGTCATTTTTTCCAAGTCCAGATGACACCTAAAAGCCGCCGGCAACAGCATTGAAAGACATATTTGCCTGCCGCTGAGTCCAACGCCTTAGAATGAAAGGTTCCATACCTGTCAGAATGTTATAAGTCAGAGCAACTAAAGAGAGAATTCCAGCCCCTAAAAACCGCATAGTGACCGAGTTCGTTGGTTGAACCTCAAAAGATCAAGGTATGTCAGTGGGGATATACTACGTGGTTGAGCAACTCAAAGAGTTCATCACCCGATCCATGCAAGTCTAGACGCTTCTAAAAAAGCGTTGACACTTGGACGAGTGAGGCATGAGGCCATGATCTACAGAACTAAGAACCACAAACTCCACTGTGCTGTAGGGTTGACAAGTGGGCCATATCAAGGTCATATTCGATGCTTTGAGAAGTCATTTCTTGTTAGCTTCTCTGACTTACAGGTAGACAAGTAGGTGTCTCGAATAGGACAAAACGGCCGAGATGCATGCCCCGAAGCCCCCATCCTCCCCAATGAGACAAGTACGAGACAATATGCTGAGTGGTGTGATGGATGGGATATCGAACTGTGCGATTGTCAAATACGATAATAATGCGACGCAAGGGCCTCGTGGATTCAGCTAAGAACTAGCAACTCGCTAGGACATTTCTGATAGATAATCCCTACAGTTAACTGCAGTGATTCAAAATCAAAGATTCGATTTACAAGTTATGAGCCGCTAGTCACTATGACACACTTCGGTAGTTGGCGGTAATTATCGCCTGTTTGAGACTACAATCATCAGAATGTCAGCCAAGTGCACAGTTGTCAGCATGACACGCGTAAATGTCAACATTGTGCCTGATGGGGTATCTTGGCGCTGTCTCTCACCATGCCATGTTCTAATGGACCAACAGCTCCAACCAACAAGCCAAGGAGGGTTTGACAGCTTGCAAGGCAAAAACCATTCGGACCTGTTCCGAGAAGGAGGGTGGGCCGTTGGAAAAAGGAGGGAAGTTTTGTGTAGTTGTCATTTGGAGGGTCTGAGAGTTGATGAGACTTACTTGATGCTATTCAGCAGATATTATCAAAGATTCCGACGTGTCAACATGTCACAGACAATGCTGCAAAAGCTGAGATAATAAGACATTTTATTTGTAAACGATTTAACGGTGTCTTATAGAAGGTACTGGATTTACAATGCATGTCACTGGTGACTTGTTATAGGGCTCAATGAATCAACCCAAACTTGTCTCAGTCTTTTCCGTGCCAGCCACCCTCAAGACTGAGTAAGGATGCCCATTTGTGTAATAAGTCGTCATTGAAAAAGCACAGGGCAAATACTTTTTGAACGCCCACCCCCTACCTCTCCTCTCCTCCTCTCAGCTTTCAGACCGTTTTTAGGCCGTTATTCTTGTGCATTGTCAATTTCGGATCGAACCGACAACGCCCAAAGATAAAGCATGAAAAAGAAAGAAGCCAAACGGGCCGCTATTCGGCCATCATACGAAGCTACAGCAGCCTAACCCAACCTAACTGTTTGTTGTTGAACCTTTTGACTGCGTCTAACTTGACTTGGATTATCCATATACCCTGGTGGATCGAAGCCTGGTCCTTTGCTGATGAAGATGATGATCCATCTTAAGTTACGGAGTGCAACTTTTTGGAACTGCAAATCATATTCTCTTTCTCTTTCGATTTCTGTGCCGAGTCGCCTAAAGCAAGTTCTGCTAGAGTCTAGACCTTTGCCTCTGTCAAGTAATCCCTGCTCGTCAGCAACCAACCAACCCTATGACGACTCAACTGGGCTATGGGTGAGAGAAGCCGGCTCGCCTGAGAAACTGGGGTTTTTAAACGAAGGCCCGGTCGTTTGAGACATTTGTATGAATTCCCCCATGTCATGTACAGTGAACCACGGCACTTGTTTTTGGGTAATAAGGAGCAGATGACAGAAAGTTTAAACAAGGGGAATAACATCAGGGGTTCTGCTTCGACAGAGGAATAGAACTGTGTATGATTGGATTATCATAGTATCTTTGATCCAAAGTTCAAGGTCAGGTGATGAACTGTTGACGCCTGCAATCCGCAAACCTTGCTTGTATTTTACTATACCTAGACGTTGAGTTTAATACGGACATAATCATGACATGACTAGTAGGGTCAATGCGAGGTCTCGCTTGATCCAAGTGCCGAACAAGATAAGACATTCAAGACACGCCGTCTCGAAATGAAGGTGTAGGTACAGAGGTAGATAGACGGGAGGCGTATTATGACAAAGTACGTACTATATCATATCTGCAATAATGTACATACATACATACATACATACATACATTTCTCTTATGACCGGGCGCAAAAATGAGTTTTAGTTGACCGTTGACTGAACGAGGTCCTGTCCTGGCCTGGGCTTGTCCTGACTGACCCATAGCGGAAGCGAAGCGAAGCGAAGGAGGGGCCGGCGGCGAAAAAGAAGAGACGAGGAATAGACGGGATTAATTGTCATAAAGTCGTTTCAAACAAGTACATCCCCCTCGTTCTATAATTGATTACCTCAAACGAGAAAGGATTAAAGTGCCCCGTGACAACTGTAAAGCCCAACGGCCGGAAAAAAAGCTAAGCTAGGGAACAATCAGCTGTCGATCATATTCGACAGAAACATCGTTTAGAGATGTCCTGTTACAGAGTGAATTTGAACCGAACTGCTGATGTGACGTTGATATGCGCACGCTCTGCGGTACCGTTATGCAACATGATCCCTTGGCTGTTGCGTTGTCCTCCAACGGTTGGACACGCGGCGGGATTGATAATACAATACCTAGGTAGGTACAGCACAGTACATAATACACAGCCTCTTTTTTCTTATTTGAATCGTCAAGTGATGAGCAGTTGATTCTACTGTAACCACCATGTCCTTTTCATTTCTGGTGGTACCCTTGACTGTCACCGGAAGAACAAGAACCAACAAGCCCGCTGAAATATTCGTGATCAAATCTATTGCTGTTTCCCTACCGTTTCATCAATATCTCGAATAATATAGGAACGACACCGACGGAGTCTGAGTGGGTTTTGTGTGGACGGTTGATACGATACTTACAAGGGCATTAATCGATGAACCCCTACTCTGTACCTCTCTCTGCTTCGAGACGAGACTATCCGTGTCGACGATCTTCAAAGGACAGTGTTACTACGTAGGAACGGAGCGACGGGATAACTCAGTCATTGATGACAATGCATATACTCTTTTTCTCGAGAGACGAGATGCCAGAATAGGCCAAAGATGCGGGTTTCGCACATAGAATGCTACTTTGCAAGGTACTTGGCAATTGCTGACCCTTCTCTTTCTCCAGACGGTGGCTCTTCTCCTAACTAGACCAGTAAGTAGCAAGGCTGATGATGATGATTCTTTTTCTTCCCGATGTCCCTCCTCATGCTGTACTACTACCTAATGTAGGAAGTGCAGCGAACCGGTATCAGCCATGCGATTTCAATTTATGCTTTGGACGCACAAACGACGGGAACTCTGTCGTGCAAGGCTGCAGGAGGTTCAAACCATCCGTCAAAATTTGTTGATACCATACTATGGCAGTAGTTCTGTCTTGACCTTCCTACCTAGGTAGGTCGTTTCAAGGCCGGAGATCGTGTGTGCATGGAAGGGGTCTTGACAAGGGTGATTTGATAGAGGCAACCGGATAGAGACGTTTACCCCGTGATTGTCAAATTACAGCATGGCATTTATTGTCAAGGGCATACTGTAGGAGAATAACTTAGACCTTGCTTATGTGATGTAGTTGAAACTTGCGGGGACGGACAGTCGGTCGGATTTGCTTCTTGATGTTTTCTAGAGGAATGGAAGAATTGAGTCCCCTGTCGGTTACCAGCCAGAGCCTCACTAGCCATTATGAACAGAGTAGACTAATGAAGGAGAGAAAAGGTGTCAAGAACCCAAAGATCATATTCATCATCAGTAGTAGCAACTAGAAAGCACGGATAGTCATTCCGTCATAACAACATATCTATCCGTGTCTGAGAAACCTTTCCTCAAAAAAGTCAGCTGTCAAATGTTCTGTACTACCTAATTCGGGAGGCTCAATACAAAAAGGCAATCAATCAGTCAATCAAACATGCATTCAAAGAAGAAATAATAACAATAATAAAAAAGATGGAGGGGACGCAAGGATTGGAGTTTGTCAAGGGTCCAAGGGCCGAGTGTCGCCGGTTATACAGAAAAAGAAAAAGCAAATAAAGGCAGTCAGTATAACATGCCTTAAGTTGACATCAGAGCACGATCAATACAGACAATTCAAACAAGGTCATATTTTAATTATTCATGTCAGAGAAAAAAAGAAGGAAAAAAAAAAGGGTCAAAACTCATTTTCGCTTTTGCGCCCAGATAGACGTACGAGGCTGATGTTGGATGGTATGCAAATCAGCAACGGCACTTACATCAATTAATCAATCTTGTGCTTACTCTACGCCGTTTCTTGACACAATCTTTGTCGATCTAAAAGAATCCCTTTCGCCTTGTGAAGCACCGTCGTTGACGTCTTACAAGCGCAAGAATCTCCCGATTTAGGCTTCGAGGGCGATGTTGAACAAAAAAGAATCCTACTTCCGTCTTTTTTTTTTTGTGTTTCTTTGTTATCCCTGATGATTCTTCTTCCCGCTTAACCCGGCCGTTTGGCACGAGGGAATGTCTTGCGGATATCGTGACAGGTGAGAAAGAGAAAGAAAAATGCCATGAGTTTTACGGATACTTTAGTTTACGGGCCGAAGTTGGACAAGGCGAGATGCGATCGACGGACGGGTCCCCTCCCTGTGTTGCTGTGTTGTAAGGGAATTTTGTCCTACCGTCTACTGTACGGACACCGAATAGAGAGTCATATCATTCCTCACCGAGTGAGGCAGTTCAAAGTGAAAGACGCAGGGGATTTTTTTTTTTCACTGTCAGATGACAGGATATACCTGGGTGTCTCTCCCATGTTACGTCTACGGAAAAGGGGAAAACTGGTTGGTTTGTAATATATCCATGAAAGAATGGAAAAGACGAATCCTTGTCTTACAGCATGTGAGAGAATATCATGGGCCGCGGGTTCAGTTGAGACGGGCTCACTTTCAGTTGAGACTCAGTTGAACAGACTCCACCTTGATCCCCGCTCAAGATAGACATGCCCTGTTTACAGTACGAGTACGGAGAGAGGGACAAAGGGAATTTGATAGTAAATACACCTTGAACATGATTGGATTGACAATTGGTTGATTGATGCTTGGCCGGTGGTTGATTTGAAGCCGTGTATCTGACCTTTAGTATATATCGACTAAAGAACATAGTCAGAACCGTTTTGTGTCACTTATTAGCAATTGAACGCCAAAAAGAGTCAAGTTGGAGCGCAAACTTGGTCCAATTGATCAATTCATGCACATCCCACACTTAATTATCGTATCCCTCACCCACTTCTCACTGAAGGAGTGGATGTGGCATCCAATAGCTAACATGTAGTCTAATCGCGGTCCCTTCCTTTTGTGATGTGATGATTTGTTTGGTTTCAGTTTTTGGTGATGGCCTCTTTTTTTCAAAAGTTTAAAAGAGAGGTCAAAGCCCATCTGGCTATACTTACTACCTAATTACGTACCTAGTAAGCAAAAAAGGTCTAATGTTATGTCTATAATAGATAGTGTAAGGTATCCTTAAACAATGACACCTGTTGATTACTTGCATTGGGTGCTCATGGTCTGTCTTGTCTGTACTGTGCCGCCCGCGGGTGCAGTTCCTACCGCCCAGCCGCCGTCTGTCTGGTCATGCTCTCATGATCCCCATACGATCCATGTTTCCCATTCATATCTTTCCATTTACTGTTAAGTGGTCAGTCTTTTCTCACTCGATGATTTGATTTATAGTATTTATTATTGGTTTTCTTTTGGTTGTTATTAATGAGCGATTGAATGTGAAAAAGTAAAGTAAAGAAGTAAAGGGTGCAACTACAAGAGCCTGGGTATGCAAGTAGTACAGTAACAACATAAACATGTAGTCAACTTAGTTGTATGCAATATGCAGTGTGCCGACCAGTTCCTCTGGCGTGCTACTACTGTACAGTATCCGTACAGTACCTGATAAAGGTATGATTTCAATTGACACGCCCCCCTAATAAAGAGTCGTAGAATTAATCAACCAACACCACAACAAGTCACACCCTGGCCTGGTTGTTTCTGGGCGCTGTTTACCCTCTCCTCTCCTCTCCCCTATGGCCGGCCTACTGTATGGCCTATGGCCTATGGCCCTTCCCTTGCCTTGCCTTGACCTCGAACTTGTATCCATGCCAATGTGCATTGCATTTGTCTACTGCAATAAAATCTCTCGCCATCCCCATTCCGCCTTTTTGCTTACATAGCATAAGTTACCTGTCCCCATGTTGATCAAGGTACTGACTTGCTGATTTTTGATTGACTGTTTCTTTTTTCGTTTGTTGGGTTACGTTGTGTACAGTACCTACCAGACAGGACAGGCTTAGGTTCCATATCTATCTAGTATCTGTCTGTCTCTTCTTTGCCTGTCTCTCCCGAATCCTCCTCTTCTTTTCTCTTTCATCCTTTTGAAGTAAATACCCTTTCTTCATCCATCCCACTTCTCCGCAATTCTCTCTCCTCTCTCCTCTCCCCTCTCCCAACTGCCAGCCGGTCTCTTAATTGACACTCGGCACGCCTCTTTTTTAGCTCTTTAAACCTCGCCCTTCTCCATCATTTGGACTCGTCGCCTTTGCCGCTTCGGGGCTTAAGTCGTCCAACTCCCGCGCCCTAAGAGCCCTAAGGGAGCAAACTCTCTGACTACTTTGCCCAACCTGAGCCAAGCTCCAACCTGTTCAAGGTCCACCCCTTCGTTAGCGAACTGTGGCTTGCTCTCTCGCCCATTACCTTTCCGAGTCGAGTCGAGAAATCAAAAGAAACGCTACTCGACCAATCCCTGTCTCCGGAGAGTAGCTTAGAAAACCACCTGGAAGATTCACTACGTACAACTAGATCGGACAAGATCCTAGACAGGGCTGTCGGACCGCGCACTGGAGTCTCAAGTCCTCGTAAAAGTACGGATACTGTAGCGACTTTTGCAACGCTTCAATTCCGTCTTCCGCGCGCCCTCTTTAGCCTCTAGCTTACCTAGCTTCCCTTTCTCCCCGCCGCACTACCCGGTCCATTATTCTCAGGAGGACCCAAGTCTCCGCCCCGACCTCAGCGAGTCCCCTGTCGACAAGACGGAACTTGCAACCGCAACTGCAACTTTTTTTTTGTTGGTTTGAAGTGGACTTGTGAGAGCCCGAGCGAGCCCTTGGAAATCATCTCCCTTGACTTGTTTGCTGCATCTTCTTCGTCTTCCTCCAACTTCTATCGCTGTTGGTTCTGATCCCTCTACCACTCGACCAACATTCATCACGCCAGGTGCCATTCTTAGTGGATCCATCTAACCCATCAAGAAAACCAGACCAACTCGAATCATCCACCAATTTGTCTGAACCAACCATCCTCGGCAGCTCCTAATCAAACTACAGCATCCTCCAACTTTTGGCATTTGGTTTCGAGCTCCCCCAAACTCTGTCTTGTCCCTGATCCATCATTGCCTGCCTGCATCGACACATATACATTTTACTTGTCTAAAGGGAGCTTCACCTCATAACGACGCCTACGACGATTACGACCATCACGAGAGCAAAACAAGACTGCTGCGAGTCTCACATCTACCACAATTCGCGTCTTTATTGAAAGCTTATGGTGCTTGATTGACCATTTTACCCATTTGATACCATTCTCATCCACGAATTGGGCCTCGACCTAGCCCAAGACACGAAACGCCGCCGATCCTCCCGCGATTATTTGCCACAAGGCCCCGGCACATTCTTATTCCCCCAAGTGACCCCGTTCACCGTCATACCTTTCTGCAGAGACGCAGCTCCTCACCTTCAGCTCAATTCATCACCGAATTTCTGTCCGACATTTGGGGAGTCGGGTGAACGCCACCTGGCCCCTTATAACATAGCCAACACGGCTCCAACGCGAGAACCAGATTTCCGCGACATGGCTATGGACGCTCTCAAGAACCTTGCGAACAACGTCCCGGACTGGCTGCAGCGCCTTGACGACCTCAGCGGCCAGATCGACCGACGCCAGGCAGAGCTGGCCGCTGTCGCTGCAGCAGAAGGAAAGAGTCCAGAGACCAAGTCCCTTCGCAACAAGGGCTCGACCGAGTCGCTAAAGCCCAAAGATGATCCTCCGGTAGTCCACGCTGAGGCTCCCACCGAGGGGGATATAGCCGAAGATGCCAATACCGAGAATGCGGCGCAAACGCCAGCCAAATCCTCTAATCCACCCAAGGTGCATACACCGAGCCCCGGCTCCATTCGTCAGCAACAAGAGATCATCAAGACAGCGCAAGCTAGGGCACGAGCTCAGGTCAGGAAGAAGCCCAAGTCGCCGTCCATGATGTCCAACGAAGACGCTCCCGCTTCCTACCGAACACGAAGCATGATCATCGTCTACTATGACAGCTATGTCCAGGGCTTCTTTGACGAACTTGTGCGATTCGTCTCATCGAGTCGCAACCTAATGCGCAAGGCCAAGATGGCCGCAAGAGTCGCTCAGATTAAAAAGTTGGCCGAGCAAGAGGTGTCAGAAGATGGCAACGACGATGACGCACTCCCATCGTTACGATATATGAGCAGCAGACGATTCGGTCCCATGTCAATAGCGCGGCCCGGTGCTGGTGAGCAGCCACCCGATGTATACGATAATCTCGATAAAGGTCTCGAATTTGTACAGAGCATGTGTGAGCACGGCGCCCACCAGTTTCTACGTGATGGAGATTGCAACGATGAGATCAGCAAGGTGCAGAAGCGACTCGCCGAGGTCCTCGAAATGGCCAAGACAGAAATGGAGCGCGTCCAGCGCGAAGAGCCTGAACTGGCCAAGGAGACAGGCGAAATGGGCAAGGTTCGTACACGACGACCCATCAGCATGCGTCGCGAGATGTCGGCCGGTCTCAAGGAAGGCAGTCCAACGCCCACCAAGGAGGAGAACAAACTGGAGCCCGCAAAGTTAGAAGCTGCCGAACCCACTCCTGCACCGGATACTATGGCGCCCATGGCGGTGGATCCAAACATCATGGAAGCCGACGAAGGCATTGATGTCGAGATGGAAATTCCCAAACTACAATACCGATCAACCCGGGCGATGCGCAGCCGCGGTCCATAGAGTGGACGTGAGCCATGTGTCTGGGCTATTATTCATTAAGCGCCGTGTCGGAAAATACCTGTTACCTTGCTTTTAGCATGATTCATATTGTTTTTACAGCAATTGTCACTCATCCATATCATCATTGGCGTAACGGGACTGGGAAAGAAAGAAAGCATTGAGAAGGGGGAAAAACCAGTTGGAATTTATTATGAGTTCATTTTCTATTGTTGGAAAACAAAAGGAATCAACCTCACATCTTTCGTTATATATCTTACTATGAAGCATAGGCATTGCATTCGAAGGAAGAAGAATGGCTTTGTTTCTTTTTTAGTTGTTGTCTTGCTCGGTTGGAAGCCTTGTTCTTTTCCAAACAAAAGAAAGATTATTCATAGCGTCGGGGTTGTTGCATACTCTATCGAATCGAAATATTATGGGTTTTAAAGGGAATATCGTTGATTATCTGTTTCTATGTTTTAATCTTCTCTTGTCTTATATAGCTTCTTTCATGTTAGGTTCACGGTCACGAACAACGGGAACACTCGAAAAGAAAAGATCGCGTAAGCTACGATCTGGTACAATTTTATCTAATATCATATCATATCTTTATGTGCATATTTATTATGAATGCTATTACATCTAACCATGAATCTTTGAGCAGCACCAACCACCGTAATCAACAACTGTATAAATGCTATAGGAGGATTCCAAAGTGGATGCAATTATGTGTAAAATTGCTTGCAGTATGAGAGACTTAATGGATAGCTCTAACTATCTTTGCAACTTGTCTATCTTTGGTTTTGTAAATGCTTTCTAGGAGGTATTTATATGTTGGACTTCATGTTGAAGCTATTAGATACGGTTGGTCTGTACCTTAATACTTAGGTAGTGTGTGGGTTGTATCAGCCAACCGACCGCGTGCTCAGGTACCACCTGCCACCGTATGACGTCCCCCGTGGCTCCCTGCTTCACTTCCCATCAACTTACCCATCAACGACTACGGCTTATTGCTTCTTCATAACCTGCATCACGCCAAATCGAAACGCTGCAACTTACAACACATTATCACGACCAGCTTCCTTTCGCCAACTTGCCCCATCCAAAATGACGACGGCTTCGTGCGTGGCCGACCGATAGCTTCCACCATTTCGTTAGGCCCCCCGCCAAACCATGGGTCAAGGGTTCTCCCTCGCGACGCCGTCCGTCGGCTCTGCGGGCATCGACGTCTCGGAGCTGAGTGATGTGCAGTATGAGAAGAGTATCGGGAACGCGAGGTTCATGAAGACTATCCGTGGCCGTCACGAGAATGGTCTAGTACTTGTCAAGGTCCTCGTCAAGCCTTATCCGGAGGTCAAGCTAGAGAAGTACAAGAAACAAATAATCGGTGAGCTTCGGACATGCTTCGTCCTGCTGAGAAAATTACTGACCGTGTATAGAGCAGCATAGAGCCATAGCAGACGTTCCTAATGCTCTCGGATTTCAGCGCATTATCGAGACCGAGTCCAATGGTTACCTTGTCCGCCAGTTCCTTTACAGCTCGCTCTACGATCGACTCAGCACTCGACCGTTTCTGGAAGATATAGAGAAGAAGTGGCTGGCCTTCCAACTTCTTTGCGTCCTGCGCGATTGCCATGCGCGAGATGTCTACCATGGCGATATCAAAGCGCAGAATGTCCTCGTGACCTCCTGGAACTGGTTATATCTGTCCGATTTCTCATCCGCGTATAAGCCTGTTATGCTGCCCGACGACAACCCGGCTGATTTCTCCTATTTCTTCGATACATCAGGTCGCCGCACATGTTATGTCGCTCCCGAACGATTCTATGCCTCTGGAGAGGCACCGCCGCAGAAGGCAAAGATGACATGGGCGATGGACATCTTCAGTGCTGGTTGTGTAATTGCGCAAATGTTCCTAGAATCGGAGATATTCAGTCTCGCGCAACTGTATAAGTACCGTCGCGGCGAGTATGATCCCGTTATCACACATCTGAGTGTCATCGCAGATAAGGATATCGCCGACATGATCGCGCATATGATTCAGCTCGACCCTGAGAAACGATACTCGGCGGAACAATACCTGGACTTCTGGAAAGGCAAGGTGTTCCCGCATTACTTCTACAATTTTCTGCATCAATACATGGGACTCATAACCGATCCCTCGTCGGGAAACAACCCTATGTCAGGTGCTTCGAAGAATCTTGGAGAAGCTGATGATCGAATCGACCGTGTGTTCTACGACTTTGATAAAATATCCTACTTCCTTGGCTATCAACTAGAAAAGCGAACCTCGCAGGAGCTGAAACCGTCTTCCAGACTAAGCCTTTCACATTTCCCTGTACGGCTTAATATACCAAACCACAACCACACAGTCTCCTCTGCTTTAGAACCACCTGAAGACGATGGAACATTAATATTCTTGACTCTTATTGTGTCTCAACTAAGGAATACTGCACGCGCATCTTCCCGGATCCGCGCATGCGATGTGCTCCTTGCCTTCTCGGAAAGACTTACTGACGAAGCGAAGCTGGACAGGGTACTACCGTATCTGATGACACTCCTTGTTCCAGATGAGACAGACTTGGTGTTGATTGCTGCTATTCGAACCATTACTCAACTTCTGGAGCTTGTGAAGATGGTCACTCCTATCAACTCTCATGTTCTGGTAGAATATGTGTTGCCTCGCATGGAAATAGCGCTTGGCTCTCGGTCGAGAGTGCCCAGCCCGTTAGTGAGAGCAGCATATGCTTCTTGTTTGGGAAGTCTGGCGACGACTGCACAGCGATTTCTCAATATGGCATCGAGCCTTCGTGCTGATGGCTCAATCCCTATCACAGATCCTGAGATCGAACCAGGAGCGGATGCCAAGGCAAATTTTGAAAGTGTTTTTGATAATGCTGGCCGACAGCTTTTTGAAGTTCTTGAAAGCCACACCAAGCAGTTGGTTGAAGACTCCGACAATTCTGTTCGAAGGGCGTTCCTAGCCTCGGTGCCCGATTTGTGCTACTTCTTCGACGATCATTCGAACGATGTCCTTCTTACTCATCTTAATACTTATCTCAACGATCGCGATTGGACACTCAAATGTGCCTTCTTCGATACGATCGTGGGTATTGCAATCTTTATCGGAAGCACAAGCTTGGAAGAGTTCATGCTACCGTTGATGATCCAAGCTTTAACTGACACAGAGGAAAACGTAGTACAGGCGGCACTTCATTCGCTTGCCCAGCTAGCTAGGCTTGGTTTGCTATCGAAACCCAAGATTTGGGAACTAGTCGATCTCATCAGCCGCTTCACGATGCATCCAAATATTTGGATACGGGAGTCGGCGGCAGAATTCTTGTCAGAGTCGGCGCGATTTTTGGAACCCGCAGATGTGAGGTGTAGCTTGATACCTCTTGTGAAACCTTTCCTGAAAACAGAGGTTCTGTCTGACTTTCAAGAGCTCACTATCCTCGATGCACTGAAGAGACCATTGACACGAAATGTCTTCGACCAGGCCATTACCTGGGCCTTGAAGACAGAGCGCGGTGTCTATTGGAAGCCGTTGCAGCAACTGAGGCCGCTGTTGTTTGGCCCCAGGGGGTCAGTGTCAAGTCGATCATCTCGAGACTTGTCACAAAGCTCTATGGGACGAGTAGCTCGGAATGACGAAGATGAGCAGTGGTTGGCGAAGCTTAGAAATCTTGGGCTGAAACACGAGGATGAGTTAAAGCTTGACGCCCTGCGAGAGCTTATCTGGCGCCTTAGTAAGATGAAGGCACGGGATGCCTCCACCACAGATGGTAGCACCTCTAACGGGGTGATATCTCTGAAGACTTTGGGGGTCACTCCTCAAACTGTGTTCTTCAATGATGCACCCCTTCGTGATCCCAAGGCAGTTGTGGATCTTGAGCGACCAGAAGAACCCTATACCATTGCGGATGCCCTTCTGGACGCCTCAATGACTATTGATGACTCGGCTGGCGGAAAGAAGAAGATTAACACCAACCGCCGGGTACAAAGTGTTGGACCGCGCTCATCAGGTCGTTTCCTGTCACCAACCGCCGCTGGTCGAACACATTCTAGAGCGGCATCGACATCACATACAGGGCAGCCAGGTGACGATGGATCCGCTCAAGGAGAGTCGTCATCCTCTAGAAACGTAATCCGACACCAGGCAAGCGCGCTGAGCTTGCTCGACCGCAAAGACAGAAACAAGTCCATTGCACAGACCGGTACTACCGACACTAATGCATTTGGTGAAGTTGAAGGACCCTTTGCTCAAGCCTCAGCGGAACAGCTGCCATCTTCTAACGGCAAAGGAGACACTTCACGTCCCCGAGGGTCGAAGCACAGCTATGAAGGAAATGACCCAAGCATTCAGAGAATGCTGGACAATATGTATGTCGACAACTTCCCTCGTGATGTTCTCGAGTTTGGACCTATTGTCACGCCCATCAAGAGAAGCAAAGCGAGCCGCGTCAGCGTTCAACCTGGAGAAGGGCCCTGGAAACCTGAGGGTCAGCTTGTCGCAACATTTGCCGAACATAAGAGCCCCGTCAACAGGGTGCTGCCATCCCCTGATCATGTTTTCTTCATAACAGGTGGCGATGACGGCACTGTGAGAGTTTGGGATACAGCCCGACTCGAGCGCAATATCACACATCGCTCTCGCCAAGTCCATAAACATGGCGACAACACAAGAGTCGTCGCTCTCTGTTTTGTTGAAAACTCGCATTGTTTCGTGAGCTGCGCATCTGATGGCAATGTGCATGTGGTCAAGGTCGACACAGTTTCTGCTAGTGGTGTGATCAGGTACGGCAAGTTGCGTGTGCTGCGCGAGTACCAGCTCCCAGATGGCGAGTTCGCGGTATGGTGCGAGCATTTCAGGCAAGAATCAAACTCGGTCCTCATCATTGCTACGAATCGTTCAAGGATCCTCGGTATTGATTTAAGAACCATGGATCTCCTTTACACTCTCGAGAACCCAGTACATCACGGAACGCCTACTTGTTTCTGTGTGGATCGGAAGCGGAACTGGCTTTGTGTAGGCACTTCTCATGGGGTAGTTGACCTTTGGGACTTGCGTTTCAAGATGAGACTCAAAGGTTGGGGCTTGCCAGGCAAAGGATCGATTTACAGGATTTGTATCCACCCCACTAAAGGCCGTGGTAAATGGGTATGCATCTCTGGCGGAACAGGCCAAGGTGAAGTCACAGTCTGGGACCTGGAGAAGACGGTTTGCCGAGAAATCTACAGGGCTGGGGGCAGCAAGGACGGCTTGAAGGCGTATGAGGCATGGGATGTTGATGAAGATAAGCGGGAAGGGATGCTTGGACGATATGCTACCGACATCGAGCCGAGCGAGACTGCAAACGCCGATCGAGGAGTTCGCGCTATGGTTGTTGGTACCGCAAGCATAGATGACTCCAGGGATGTGAGGCATGCATTCATTGTCACTGGTGGTTCGGACAAAAGATTACGGTTCTGGGACCTTTCACGGATGGAGAGCTCCTTCATCTATAGCGGTCTCACACCAGACCAAGCCAAACCAACTTATACGACATCACACCCTACAACGGCGCTGACGCTGAACATGGAGCGATTTCCTAGACAAGCACCGACAGCTCCTAATGCGGGCTCCGGATCTAAGGCCAAATCCTCGAGTGCGCGACCGCCAAGATCGACAGTTATCTCCCTCCAACAGCAACAGTTACTGCAGTCACACATGGATTCCATTTTAGATGTGGCCTTGCTGGAGTCCCCCTACACTATGAGCGTTTCGGTAGATCGAATGGGTGTTGTGTTTGTGTTTCAGTAGAACCAGGACGCAACTGGAAACGTCCCACTGGAGTTTATTGAGAAGCCAAGATCAATCACTGTTTAGTTGAATAGTATACATGTGCTGGAATCTTAGACAGAGTAATGAATGAAAACTTATCTGTATAGACTTACAGTATGTCCTCGTTGAATTATATCTGAAAACTGTAAGCTGATACTACATGGAAGAAAATGTGCTTGCACATCGAGTCCAGAGTTCTTTCGAGATACAATGGGTGTGTCTTGGTTTTGATGCACTTCTAGAGGAGATAGGTTCATCCTGGATTGTATCTATATATTTTTACTATTTTCCTATATAAATATGTATAAATATTGGACTAAAAGACATATTGTAAGCTTTGGGATTC
>JABCQV010000574.1:0-33569 GCA_013186375.1 Fusarium aywerte | reverse complement strand
GGTGGTGTGATCGGAGGTGCGGAAGCGAGGAGCGAGGGGGTGGCGGGCTATAACCAGGGGGAGGGGGGTCGAAAGTCCGTACCAACCAACAAAAATGTATGCCATGACAGGGAAAAAGAGGACCCTGGGCTAAAGGGATTCACGTTGGGTGCTGAAGCTAAGACGTTTCGAGGCGAACTGGGGACTGATGGAGACGAATGTGGTTGTTGGCCGTTGAGTTGATATGTCATTCTAGGTTTGGGGGCGGCGTTAATTAGGAGTCAACATGGAAGACAACGGTTTTTGGTGGACTGAAGCTGTGCCCATGTATCAACATAACTGCCACCTACGTACTCAAACTTGGCAGTACTTACCCAAGGTAGCATGATGGTTGCTCTTCTGCTCGACGTCACTGGTCTCGGCCGGTATTTCCTCTTTTTGGCGGTAACCTCTCCTTGATCCCCAGCATTGACGCGGGTTACGACTTAGTGTTCTCATCTCATGTCCGTGAGTCGAGAGAAAGCGGAGACATCAAAGGAGGAAACAAGAGTCGCAGAACCACGAGGGAATGAGAATCCAATTGTTCCCTCGAAGGGACGTGCCGTTTGTTCGGAGCTGATCCTCCTAGGTATGAGACAGGAAACTCGCGTAGAGATTGCATAATGGGCTTTTTGGTGGCTTGTTTAACACTGGGATATCGGGATATTGAAAAGCCAAGATCAGATCTTTTGGGCCTGTGCGAAGAAAATTCAATGTTGGAGGTAGGGACAGTGACATCGGTTTCATGGCAATCCCTGTATGTACTTGCCTGTCGACCTGGTTGTTACTGTACAAGTGATAGAAGGATATCATGACTGGAAGAGAGCCACACTTTCCCTCTCTTCACAGATGGAGCACTGATGAGGTAAGTAGGTACCTCTAGCGAAGTAGGAAGGCAACTCTGACCCTACTCCTCCTCTGCTTCGTCTCTCGCGGAGAGCATCGTGTTTGGGAAGGTGCGACGCAGGACGCGTACCTCGATCTTGCCGGTTATATACTACACGATATACGCATGAGACTGTGGATCTACCTGTTGTTGAAGGTCAAGCAATAGAAATGAAGGTTTAGGTGCGAAGATGGGACGCAAAAGGGCAGTAGGTAAACAAGCAATGACCGACTGAAGTTGGGTCTACTTGACGAGATAGAAGGATTTATAGACATGATTGCAGGAAGCAATTCCCTGCCAGTTACAACTTGTGGATGTGATATCGTATACTTTAGTAGCTACTAGCCAGAAGACGTTGGTAGGAATAGTCGATATCCATGACAATCAACACATGAGGATTTTCCCACGATGTACTAAAACTATCAGATCATGAAGTTCAGCAGGACGGACCTGGGCCGTGGTAACAATGTAATGTCTTATTTGTGTTACCCACCCCTCAAAAAAAAAACCCGGGGATGCCATAGACCGCATAACTATGTTGGTTGTCAAAGTTGTTTCTGTGTGTGTGAGGATAAAATGTTTAAAGTGAATGGGTCGTTGGCTGTGACCTGGGTGGTATTGACCCTCTAACCTACGTCGGAGCCGGACTCCGAATGAGCTGTCACATACCACGTTGTTGTGCCATATTGCACCTACGTATGCAACAAAACACTTCGGGCAAGCTTGAAAGAAAGAATTTTCCCTCTCTTACTTTCTTAAATTATTATTTCGCGCTGTCACTTTGAACTTCGGTCAATGTAATGCTTCGCTTAGACCCTGGCTGATCTGATCTTTGTTCAGACCTTCAACGACAAAGATATCCTTCTGTGCAGAGTGAAAATGCAACTACGTATGCTAACCATGTACTCGTAATGACTCTTTCAACGTCGGATTTCGTTACTCTTACTAGAATAGGCAATGAAGGTGGTTGAAAAGCAACCCTTCAGCACGAGCCTTCAGCATCAAACCAGTCGCCAACCTGCAGAATTTCGCACACTTGGCCTTGCAGTAGTTGCTTTCGTCAATACCGTAGTTACCTGAACTGCCATCGCCGAGCAAGGGACCCCCTGATCCTCGGGGCCAGGCCGAGGGTGTGCAAAAAATATCAACCTCCACCTATAGAAACAGTAAAACCATTGACTTGTGCTTTATGTACGTGTCTGTACTAGACACACGCGTAGAGATGCATGATAATGATCTACAAACTAACGTTTCTTTTTCTTCAGCAGAATCTAGTTGTCACTGTTGTCTGCCGTGGCACCTGCATATTAGCCGCCCGGTGAGGTTGGTAAAAGCTGAGCATCCACACGGGGAAGCTTTGATAGGTAGCCGACGTTAGTTCTTTGCGGCTGAGAGTGATAGGCGATCAATGTGTCGTTCCCAGGGACCCAGAATACAGGCTAAACAATACACAACCGAGGCTAGCCAGCTCGACAGGTCGCTATTTGTCACTGACTTATCATACTCGCGCATTAATTAAGCATATTACCAAGCTCTAATCACTCTAGTGTCATACTGCCATGACCAGCCCTCCACCGTAAAGCCACGATGAACATGAATCATGCAAACGAAGCCAAGAACCTGCCAATACGAAAATTTTGATATTTTTCTAAGACTATCATTACTTGAACCCAGAAGAAAGTTAATCGTCTGTGTAGCCTGAACGCCGTTGATATCTCAACCCACAAAGACCAAGAGTTTTCCCCAGTCCCGCTTCCATTAGCCTGCTCATCTGTCTCACTTTGACGACTTACACGCCCTGGCACTCAGAGCAGACAGGGCAATCAGCCTGTCTTCTTCTTCTTCTTGGGATGCTCCTCCTCGTCCTCCTCGTCGTCTTCATCATCATCATCATCATCCTCGTTCACATTGCTTTCGTCGCTGCCTGAGCCATCACTCTCGTGAGCACTATCGTACTCTTCTGCAACATCACTTTCACTGTCAGTGCGGAAGTCTTCGTCCACGCTCTCTTCATCCTCATCAGCCGAGCCGCGATCAGCCTTGGCGGCCACCTCATCCTCGGAATCGTCCATCTGCTGGTTCATAGCAGCGGCAAGGAGGTTGGCATCCTCATCAATCTCGTTCTTGACTCGTAGACCCTTGAGCTTGAAAAAGCTTTCAAGGGCCTTGAGGTCCTCTCGGCTGATGTTGCTGAACTGAGATGAGCCAGCGCCATTCTTGAGAAGGACTGTGATATCGAATGTCGACAGTGCCGAAACAGCCCCACTGACACGCGAGAATGTGACCGATTGAGTCTGTTCGTAGGCGATGTACGTAGCGGGCTTAGGGACAAACATGAAGGCCTTCTCGAGGCAGTAGAGGAAACCCTCGCTTGCCTTGATAGAGCACTTGATGCCGTATTGGCTGCGGTGTCTGGGTACAGGTCAGTGGTTGAATCAGCCGACAGATTACAGGTAACGTACGTGATAAAATCCTTGGCGGGAGAAGAGATTTTCCTGTTGCCCAGACCACGGAATATCTTGGCCACAACCTGGTGGAGGGGTTCCTCGTAGTGAGGCTCAAGCTTGTCTTGATACTTGCTCTTGAGCTCCTCCTCATTAAGGTTAAGATCAATTGTGACCTCCTCGTCTTTCTTAAATTGCATCACAACGAAAGGGTATCGTGTCTGACCCTGACGCAGGGGCGGGTCGAGACCCATGACAAGCATGTAATGCACCTCGTCGGGCTTAGGAAGTACCATAAACTTCTTGATGGCCTCGTACTGAATCTTGTAGTCGTAGGTCTTGCCTCGAAGTCGGAAGGAGGCTTCGTACATGTCGATATCGAAACGACCTCTGTTAAAAATACATTAGCAGACGCACAAAATGCGACACAAACGTGACGTTAACTACGTCACGTATTTTTGAGGCATACCTGGGGGTGAGATGTAGGACATCCAGGAAGGTGGCAATAGTATCGCCAGCCGTCTCGCCAATCTCAGCTTTATCAATAAGAGTCTCGTAGAATAGAGTTGCGGCATTCTTTTCTTGCTCGTCGTTACCGGCATCACTGCCAGCGTCCTCTCCTTCAGCCTCTTTTCGAGTCGTCACTCCAGGAATGTAGAATCGCATCTCGACAAGTTGATCTCGACCAGCGGCAGCTTTGGAGCCCTTGGACCGGGCACCGCCTAGCTGAGCATTGGCGCCCGATTCAGGAAGGGCCATTTCTACCGCCACCTCATTTCGACCAGCAAGGTTGGTATTACCGATTTCTGAATAGGCTAGCTCAAAAGCAGGTCGGTTTTGGACGCTGAAGGTGAGCTCGGATTTTGAGAATTCGGCCTTGCCCCAATTCCAACCTCGCAGAGCATGCTCCTTGTTCTCTAGGACCGTGCTGTACCAGTTCTTGAAGACCTTGGCAAGCCGATCGTAGTCCTCCTGTTGGAAACCGTCGAGCTGGATTATACCAGATTTTGAGCGTTGGACAATCTTGATCTCGTATCCTTTAGCAGCGCGACTCCATTGCGCAGAGGCGATGTTGTTGTGATCGAGGGTGAAGGTGTCGCCGCCGCCGACAGGCTTCCATCCGAAACCGGTCTCGGCAAATCTGCACTTGCCGCTCTCCTTGGAGAGATCCAAGTAGATGTTGTCGAAACTCTCGCTGCAAATCGATAACTCTGTTAGCTGTTGCTGCGGTAATGATTACGAGGTCATCCAGCGCTCAAGAAGAGTCAAGCTCGGTAGGAGACTGGTGGAAAAGGGGAACTTGTAGAAAAGGACGTACATAGCAGTCATTGCGACGACTGAGCGAGAGTCCTATATCGCAAAAAATAAGTTGTAGATTTGGTGGATGATGTGCCGTCCTTGGTTGTATGTTGAGATAGCGAAAATAAGCTGCGACGTAGAGCACGTTTATTTGGAAATTTGAGAAGACACTGTCGGCCAAAATGGTCGCGCCAGAGCGCGTCCTCACGCGGAAAGACCATTTAAGAGACCCACTATTGCCTTCTTTAGAACCTGATAAGTGAGGTACGTATCATTGAGCTCCGGTCTCCATTGCTGGGGAAGCCATGCAGGTCCCTTCCGGACACTATTTGATACTTCCACTATCACTGTGGTTATCGCAAAGATAAAAAGAGAGTTAATTATCTCAGATGATGAACTAAATGTTACTTTCTTCAAAGTATCATACATAATAATATCCCATTGATCTTTGTTAGTGTTATTCGCATTATCGGGCTGTAGAACCTGAGGCGTATAAGCCTTATTATCACCCATCTGCTGCTGTGATACAGGCTAACGTGCATCTACCGGCAGGTACAGTAAGTACTTGGGTTTGTGACATCCCATGAGGAAGAATTATTTTTACGAAACCAAACATCATGTGAATATGCTTCATCGATCAAACAACTACTCATCGGGACTCGACGGCCCCGTGCATCATGTAGGCTTCCCCAACGGCCTACGTCGCCCCCATGTGACCCTTTATCCTGGTCTCCACCCAGCGATAGCGTGCATAACATCATAGGTAGGCTTGATATCAGTTGCCTTCGTCCATCTCTCTGTTCTCCATCTCATCTTCACTTCTCTTCTTTCCATCCAAATCACCGGTGTTTTTAAATCAACATCGTGCATTAATATCAACCTTTAGCTATTGGGATGGTTAATGTCGTCATGACAACAAATCGTCGCTCCCGCCAGGCGGGATTCCGATGCGCCTCGACTGCCCGCGTAACCGCTACTCTATTGTTATCCTTCCTCGCCATTTCGCCATCCTCCGCATCCAACGATTTTAGTGACCGATTCCACGATGATGTGATATTACCTCCTGGACCAGTCCTTCCATCGGCTCCAGAAGTTCCAGTACCTGCGGAGCATACTTTCAGTCTCCGCCACATATACCACCATGGTACCCATCTTCATCCCGGCCTTCATCGGAAGCGGGATGTTATTCATGACCAGTCGAGGGTCTACTTGGCTGCAGAAGACGACTATGACGAATACGATATTTTTCGGCTGAAAGCCAAGAGTCGCCCTGAGACAATTCAACGTTTAGTTGATCGAAGGCCGTCAGTCGTCGACCCCATGGTAGCCGAGTCTCGACAGAGAGGATATGCAGCTGTTCTTGATGCATCGGCATGGACCATGGACCAAGTTTCGTCTCCCGATATCAAGGATAAGGACACTGTTCTCACCTTGGCTCTTATGACAGCCAACGCATATGTCGAGCATGATACTGATGCCGACTGGGATGATGTTGGAGACCGATGGAATCGCAGCGCCGATTTCGGATGGGAGTCTGATGGTCTTCGCGGACATGTCTTTGTCGATGACACAAACTCGACTATTGTCATTGGCCTGAAGGGCACAACGACAGCTGTTTTCGATGGAGATGGAACTACTACTAATGACAAAGTCAACGACAATCTATTCTTCAGTTGCTGTTGCGCCCAGCAAGGTCAGTGGACTTGGCATCAAGTCTGCGACTGTGCCACTGGTACATACTCTTGTAACAACACTTGTGTTGTTCAAGCCCTGAGGGAAGAGAACCGATACTACGGTGCTGCCCGCGAACTGTATTCGAATGTCACAGAGCTTTATCCTGATGCTCAAGTCTGGCTCACCGGCCATTCGCTTGGCGGTGCTGTGACTTCGATGCTGGGTATGACATACGGTTTACCTGTTGTTACTTTTGAAGCTGTCCCAGAAGCTCTCCCGGCTTCCAGACTAGGCTTGCCAGTTCCTCCTGGCGCCAGTGCCGACTACCCTCAGATGCGTGAAAACACAGGCACGTTCCATTTTGGCCACACCGCCGACCCTGTATATATAGGAACATGCAACGGTGCGACGGCTTCTTGCACCTACGGTGGTTATGCCATGGAAAGTGCTTGCCATGCTGGTTACGAGTGCGTCTACGACGTTGTCGCCGATAAAGGATGGAGAGTTGGAATTGGTACACATCGCATTCGCTCTGTTATAGACGACGTCATCAAGAAGTACGACGGTGTTCCCGAGTGTAAGCGAACTCCCGAGTGTCGAGACTGTGCCCAGTGGAAAATGTACGAAAGCAACGGAACTGAAACTACCACGACATCTTCGTCCTCGACTACTACTACAACGCGGAGTCGGACCCGTACATCAACTTGCGAGACACCTGGTTGGTGGGGCTGTCTGGACAAGACCACGCCGGTTACGACTACGACATCGACCACTTCATCTTCAACGTCTACCTGCAAGACCCCTGGATGGTTTGGTTGCAAAGACAAGACGACTACAGAGAGCAGCACTACTACAACCACAGAGGCTTCATCCACAACAACCTGTCAAACTCCCGGTAGGTTCTGGGGATGCCGCGACGAGGTAGAAGCTACAACAACTGCCGAGCCTGGTCAAATAACCAACGTACCTGTCACCGCTGCACCTACAGGCACAACGGATGATATCTCAAGTACGGCTTTGCCAGAGACTCAGAGATGCCTTGCTCGTAACTGGTTCGGATTATGCAAAGAATGGGCCATTGAGGACTCGGAGTTTGCTAGAGAGGAGATGTAGGGGGTGGCTAAGAGGACCATACCCATCGAGCGGGTCTTAGGGGTTTGCGACATTACTTGCGCAGAGATGATGCGCAAATCTGCACAAGTTTCCAACGCAGTTTGACTTGTTTTTATGGTTATTTGCGCGCTTGATTTGGACACAAATATACCTCTCAGATGGGTGGTCGTGATTGCGAGAAGCATTTTAGATAACACTCATGAGGATCATGAGGATGGAGTTTGTGCTTGGTTTCTTGAGTAATAAGGCGTTAGGTTAGGAGCTCAATAGGTTACGCATACGCGATCTACATCTGAGGCGCGTACATTTAGATGAATTACAAATTTGAACATGAGACATCACTATTAAGAATGTCGCCCAGATAACTTTGAATTCGTCCCTCTCAATGTAGAGTCTGGTACAGTCTTTAGGCATGTGTCACTGTAATGTACCTATCATATTACACTGTCTGTCGTCATGTCAGCAACTAAAAAAATATCCAGTTAACTTCTCCCCACCTAAAACGCGTTCACTTTTACACCTATAAAACACCAGGCGTAAAGCCGCGACATTGTAACACTCATTGGCATCATTTTGGTTATCATTTAGAATACGCCATGTGATATCAATAAACTCAAGTCGCTTATATAATCGATTACCCGCGATGGAAACAGAATCTAAACCTTCAGAAATGGGGACCCCCTTGTCTTCCACTCTGTCTAGCCTTAGCGACAGCGACAGCGACACCGAAGTCCAGAAGGGCAATGGTCCCAGCAAAGACGTCGATAGCCGGGTCAATAATGAACATGCGGTAGAATGGCTTGCCACGACTCGAAAACGCCGCTCGACTGCTGGCAACCGAATGAAGTCAATGCTCGCCAACGAGGAGCCCGATTCAGATCTTGAACTACTGTTTGCCGAGGACGAGAACGATGAGGGCTTCTCTGATGCCGAAGAGAATGGTTCGGATGTACAGATGGACTCTTCGGACGATGAAGGCGATAATGACAACAATGACGATGATCTCGAGGGAGAAAAAGAGTTGGAAAAGCAGGCAAAGGAGCGTCGTGCTGCCCAACGCAAGCGAAAGGCTCAAGATGCTATTCCCGCCAAGTTCCGTAAGAAGGTTCGGATCGACCCAACCACCAGAACGCCCTCAGCACCTTCGAAACCGGCGCCGCGACCCAAGAAGAAATCCGAGCGCACTTCCTGGTTGCCCTCGATCGCTGACCTACCGACTCGAGCCTCGTCCCGTCAAACGACACGACTATCGAAAGAGCAACTTCATCAGCAAATGGTAGAGCGAGAGGCGCGCCGGATAAAGCAACTGGCTCAGATGCAGAAAAAGGCGGCTAAGTTGGAGGCCATGAAGAAACCACCAATGACGCAGGAAGAGAGGCTCCGAGAGGCGGCCATCGTCGAGAAACGAAATAGCAAGAGTCTAAATCGATGGGAAGAGGCCGAGAAGCAACGCGAAGAGGAGCGCCGAGCGAAATTGGCAGCTCTTCACAACAGAACTCTCAAGGGACCTGTTATCACTTTCTGGAGTGGCATTGGAGAGTGGATGGGAAGACATATGGTTATCGAGGAGCCTGCGAAGGAGAAGAGGAAAAGAGGTGAAAAGGCAAAGGGAAAGGAGAAGGACAAAGAGAAAGATAACACACCCACAGCAGAAGGACAGAAAGCTGAAGGACAGAATGGCACGACAGCACCAGATGGCGCTGTTTCGACCACCAAGGAGGAACCACAGCCATCGCAAATCCAACCACCAGCATCAACTTCATCTGGGCCAGTTGTAGCGTCAGAATCAAATGAAGCCAAGACAGCTACGTCGATCAAAGATGATGAGTCTATCTCGAAGCCTAGAGATTCATCTACAGCGGCAAAGGATGGCACTTCTTCTACTAGCCTCAAAACTGAAGATGCCAGCCCTTCATTAGCGATGCCTCCGCCGTCTCATCCACCACCTACACCTCCGAACGGTCTGGTCGCTCCAACTCCCCCAGTCTCAACAATTGCACCAGCACCGAGCCCTCCTTCTTCTCTTGGTCATTCTCTGGGTGGCCTCGCCGCACCGTCTCCGCCTCCACCTACGCCCTCAGGTCCAACGTCAACAACTACTTTTGCCACTCCTCCGTCAGGACTGTCTCGTCCACCAGATTCCAAACCATCTGGCGTTCTCGCAGCTCCTGTACTCGCTCCCCCTCCAGGTATCGGCGGTAATGGAGCTGCACCCCCAATGATGGGTTTCGGCAATCCCAAATCCAATGTCCTTGCACCGCCAAATACGTCTCAAGGCGCTATACCACCTACTTTATCTACTACTACCATCCCTAACCATAATACTTCATCCTCTATCCCTGACTCTCGAGCAAACCATCCAACAACAGCTACACCGACATCTTCTACAACAATTTTTCAACCAATACCTAATCCTTCCGCTCTTCCGGCCAAATCATCTAGTCCCGATAATACCGCTGTGGCTCAAATCCCTGAGTCCCAATCTCAACCGTCAACCGGAGCCCGAAATGCCATCGTGTTCCAAAACTTTGACGAAAACGCCCTCAAGGATCGTAGCATTCAAACACAGATCATCTTTGGCCGCAAGATGAACAAGCTCCCCAGTAAGATTACATGTGTCCTATGTAACCCTCCTTTAAACTTTTACTGACGATCACAGAACCTTCTACTGCGCCTGTCTGCGTCATCACAAACCATCCCGCTCGGTATCGGGATCCTCGCACTGGTCTTCACTACTATAACGCCTACGCGTACCGCGAGATTCAACGACTTACCCGCGGCGAGTATCGATGGAGTCATATCCTAGGTGCTTGGGTTGGCAGCGGGAAATATGCTGCGAGAGGTGTTCCCGAGCGCTTCTTGAACCCTGACAAGAAGGGACCTGAAAAGAAAGAGACCGTCAAAGATAAAGATACCATCGATGCCCCGAAGCAAGCCCCTGAGACTAAGGCCCCTGAGGTAACATCAGGAATCCAGGCACCTGGTGAGAAGATGACTGGGGTTGAACAAGGGTCCTCGGCACCACCAAACTCTGAGCCCAGCAAGGCTGCACAACCCAATACGGCGTCACCCACGATTGTTGGGTCTACAGATGCCACTAACCCAGCGGCCGTAATAACCCCTACTCCAAGCTCTCATACCCCAGTCCCGACAGACTCTACTACAAACAACCCAGTACTAGCCCAACCGGGGTCATAGTATCCCAGCTGGGTACCAACGGCATTCTATTTTTGTAAAGTGCTTCTTTTAGATAGACACGTCATCGGCTGGGCTACTGTATGACAATAACAGGATATCGATGTTTACCTCAATCTCGTAGTTANNTAACTACGAGATTGAGGTAAACTGTTCGATTGAACATAAGGTTATTAAGCTATCATGCTTTATGTATGGTGTTATTGGGAACTTTATCAGCAAAGGTTGCTATATTTAACTGGCATTAGAGTACCAATGCCGACTGCTGTGTTTGAAGCTAGGCAGTTATTACACCTATACCTCTCGATTCAAGCAAACAAATGATATCAAAGACATTACAATATATACCACTACGCAGAGATATAACAAATACTAAGGTTGGAGAAAACAGGCTACGACATGAAGCTGAGTTATCACTCTTTTGTTAGCCGAATGCCAGCTAGGCGAAAGCAACATGACTGAGTTAAACCATTTACGTGCATTATGATTGTGCCTTATTATTTGATCTAATTTTTACTGCTTTGCGACTGTCAAGCCATCTATCTACTTGACGTAAATTTGAGCAAATCTGCCCATTCCACAAACCGCGATTCGCCTTGAATCCCCAATTGTGTTGCAATGATTGCTATGTCATTCCTCTGTCGTGAACCATACCCCGTTGTTTAGAGTTTCGTTTTTTGTTCCCGTATATTTCCATTCGCCCTGATACATTTCTTATTACATTCGGGGATTTTGTATGTATTCGAAGCTTGTCCAGCTACCTGCCAATAATTGCGCCAACCCCTTTTCTTATCTCCAACGCCAAAATGCAAACCCCGCTGTGATTTTGTTCATCGAATGTTGAACTGAAATTACAAGAACTGGAAGGAAACGCTGTCGAAACGATGTAGAGTGTAGAATGAGATGAGTGTCCAGTTCCTGATAGATATTTTTGTATAGTACCGGGAATCTAAAGAAAGTTTGCTGTGGATGCCTAGTTGAGCTTAGAGCCAATGATATCGGCCATCCAACCCAGCTCAGCGGCAAAGTCATCGAGTCCTGTATCAATGGGAGCACCAAGGAAGTTGCTTCCACTGACAGCGAAACCAGATTCACCTCGAGGGAGGAGAGACGGGGAATTGACCTTCGGGTAAGATGATTGGGATTCGACGATCTTCGATCCATGCTCTTGCGACTCTGGGAGGCTGTAGCACTCAAAAGAGTCGGTAGTGGAGAGCATGCCGGATGCGGGCTGAAAGGAGAGAATCTCGCTATTGTTGTTTGATGCAACATCGTCCTCGTCGTCAGTAAGATCGAAGAAATTGGTTCCTTCGTCCTCGGGAAAATTTGGCGTGGCCGGCGACAGGAAGAAACTCGTCGCAGGGTTGATACGTGGTCGAAGGGTGTCCAGCCTAGGACGAGAAGGGATCACTGCTGATGCAGGCACGCTGGTAATCTCCAGCAAGCTCTGCTTAGACGACTTGGCAGGAATTGGTCGTAGTGAGCTAGAGTGAAAGACCTCGGCATTGATAGACTCGGAAGAAAGAGATCGCTTGAATGGCGGCGGCGAGAGACGAGTAACGTAAGACTGGCCATCAGAGACAGCAGAAGATGCGAAGTTATCGTCATCATCATTCTCATTATCCTCCACGATATCAGGGATAATCAGTGATGGTTTCTCACTGAGGTTAGATCCGGGGCGAGGGATGTCGTCGGATAGAAAGCGCCGAAGAGACTCAGGTGAGATATCTCTTGTACGAGTGCCCTCTGATGGTGTTGTGCAACGGTCATCCATATCTTCGGGGGCACCAAACGCTTCATTACGAACTGGAGATCGACCACGCTCACCCTCTGAGTTTGTCTTACGACCGAACAAGCGCTTCCATGCCGCCGGGGCCGGTGATAGTGACCGAGACGAAGACTTATGGTGTAATGAGGGAGACGAGCCAACCCGATAAGGAATGTGGTTGGCTGGTACTGAGGGTGAGGGTCGAGGTGTGGTGTATTTGGATTCGGGGTTCATGGTTTTTAGATCGGCAGTATGTAAAGATGTAAGAGAGGCACTTCGCTGTCGGAGAGCCTGCTCGACAGGAACAATTAAAGTATTGACGGTTTGACCAGGAAGATATGGGCACGCTGTGGTTGAAGGCAAGGCTGGGTCGTGTGACTCGACAGAGCCATCTAGCTCATACTGGAATCCCATTGTTAGATTAAATGAATGACTGAGTTAATTAAGGATGTAAAAGAGTGAATGAAGAACGAAAGTATGAGAGCGTGAAGAGGTTGATTAAATGTTTTTAGGTGGTTGGGTAAAAGAATGAAGATGAACGAAAGTATGAGAAGGAAATAATCGTTAGTTTGACGCAAGGGAGAGGTATGCTTTTGTTAAGCCATGTAGTGCAATGCGATAGCATATACCGAAACGGATAAAAAGAGGCACAGTACATACGTAGTAATAATAGGTATGACCCATTTTGAGACCACCGTGCCTCTTGACGGGATACGAAGCGGTACCTGAGCTTGAGCTTGTTCCAGCGCTTGCAGCTACGCCTGAGCCAGCGCACGTCGCAGAAGCCGAGACGGAAACGTCGTCACAGACAATGTCACGAAAAGAATAGCAACCTCTCCACTGATCACGGCCCCGCCGGGTGTCTCGTTGCATGGGGTGAGATTGGCTGAAATTGTCCCACGACCCAATAAGATGCACGGACTGGGTCGAAGGAGGTGTTTGACTGGGGATGCTTGTCAGCGGCCGTCGTGCAAAGCCATCGGGTGACGGCATGGAAGGAGAATAGAAGCAAAGAAAAAGAGGGCAGAGTTAGGGAAATTGCACCACGCAGCCAGCCACATACGCTGGGGCCAAGGGGTAGCCCATAAACAATTTGGTGGACATGTATGAAGTGATAGAGCTGGCAATCGTGGAGAGACAAGGGAACCCATGGATCGATCTTACGGATTGATATCCGGCAGATACAGCAGGCTTCCAGGCACCCAAGTTCAGCCCAACCAATTCTCCAATCTCATTCATACATGCATCCGTACCAAACGATGCAGCTAGAGGCTGGCTGAGAAAGATCCGACGCTGACTTCAGCTCAGACTTCGCGCGGCCGTCGTAACAAAAGAAAACATGCGATCTTTTTGTTATTTGCCAGACCTGTCTTAAACAACAGGGGGCTGGTCGGGGACGGAACCAGATTCAGACGATATTCATGCGAGGGAGCAAATTGGAGCATACCACGGTAAATAAGACACCTCTAGGTAACGACTGCCGATCCGGGGTGTAGAGTGGAATGGTAACGTTCGATAATTGAAAGACAAAGGGAATGTTGGAAAATTGAAGCTGTCGTAGTCAAGACGAAAGCGATCCAATAAATGAATAGAAGAATAATTGTTATAGAGGTATTAAACTGAGTCCACAGTTCCGCACCAAGGCGATCCGTAGGGCAGCAGTGGATCAGAGGTCGACCAGCGAGAGACGAAGTAAGGGAGCAAACAAGCAAACATAACACGAGGGAAGGAAATAAAGAAGAAACAAAAAATGGACCGAACTCACAGTAAGAAAGTAAAGAGAGTTGTTGATGGATCCATGACAGGCAATGGGTGACGGGCCCTCAGCACAGTTAATATGTAATACCCGCTGTAGGGGTTATTGACGACCTTGGGACTAATACGGCAAAGCAGCCAAAAGGCCCACGATAGCGCCTAGAGACTTTGATGCTGGACACTCGGAGAGCTCGAGATCAAGCAATAATAGGAGACGGATGAAACACCATAAGGTGTTAATCGCATGTTCAGACAGGCGCGAGCTGGTGTTAGAAACTCGAGACTGGTTGTTAATGATTGGATGCGAGACTACCAAACTACAGCGAACTTGTTGACAGCCAATGAGATAGCGAGGAGCCCCGGGATTCGATGAACAATAAGCGCCGTGACGGAGTTTTGGAACAATGCTTGATGAATATCAACGGGTACCAAGAGACGGGGCAAACTCAGGTACGGAATGCGGCACAGGAAGAGAGCGCTTAAGGGCAGGGCGTTGAATGCAAGGCGGCGTAGAAGCGAGACAAGAATATTCGGCGTCTGAGGCGAAGCAGCGCAACGCAACAAAGGCGTGAGCGGAGAGCCAAGGGCGGCTAGTGAAGCTGCTTGCTACTGCTTGTATGTAGTTTGCTTACTTCTCGCCTGCGACGCTCGAGGAAAGTCGTGGCCCCTGGGTGGTCGATGCTGCAAATGCAAAGGCGTGCAAGCGGACGAGGGTCCCACTAACAGAGAGATGAGAGACGCAGACTCAGATTTCTTGCGGTTGGCTTCGTTTAGTCTGCGTTATTGGTGGTCTCAGTCTCAGATGAGGAACGGATTGGGGGAGGGAAAGATGGAAAAGGGAGATGTAGATGCAGAAGATGCGAATTCAGCACGGTAAATTCGGGAAAGAAAAGAAATGTGAGACTAGGTCCTTCCTTCCTTCCTACCTTATCTTATGGCTGGGCAGGTTTTTGAAATTTCGAGATTGTGGAAAGAACGGGAGGACCCAATTGTCTGGTGAAGATGGGGAAAGAAGGCTCCGTCCTCTCTTTGGATTAATTAAACCTGACGTAGTGAAGGGCCTCGCCAATCTATCATTTCTCTGGTTGCGATTGGAAGAGACACATAACAATCTAGCCAAGCCTAGCTCAGCCAAGGTCAATGTTGTATGTGGTGTTGACCTTGCCAATTACAACTTGGTCCTCCAGTAGGACCGGCTGAGCTGTGATCGTGAGAGGTTTAGAGGCTCCCGAGCCTTGCAAGAGGCGTCAAGGGGGCTTTCTGCATCTGGGATCAGTCTTGAAATATTGGCCTATCGGGCTTGCGCTATCAGATATTGTCTGCTTCACCCAGGCTACTTCGACCCTCCCGCTAGCTATTGATCATCGCCAATGGACGGTGCAGACGCATGCGTCCATGAGAAGATCTGCACACCCGACACAACATGTCATATTTTTGTTATGGTCAGCAACTCCTCAAAAGACAAAACAGGACAAAGACATGCATAGTGAGCATTGTGCTACAGACAACAAGAGGCACAACGATAAAAGAACAAGAACAAAGACAAAGACCTCAGGGGGAACAAGGGCTCCTAGTACGTGGAACATTGGTGAACTGCGATTGGCTGAGTAGCCGTCTCGAGTGCTTCCGATATCGAACTGAACCTGATCTTCTAAACTTGAACGGGTGTTAGTGCTCAGCCTGAGACTTTGTGGGTTCATGAATCGACAGGGGTCTTACAAGTCCAGCCGGGGTTCTGAGACTCCTTAGCCCATCCAAAGGCGTCATAAAAGATGGGGCATGTCATAACAATCACAGCCTGAAGCTGCACGATTTATTACTGTCGACATTTCGCTAATTGCTGTGTCTTGGCTCATCAAAGGGGGAGGGACGGGTGTGGTCAGGATTGGCTAGACACATCCCCAATACTTAACAAACTCATCAATAGTTCAACTGTAAGTGTGAAGAGTGTTAAGTTAGCTGGGAGAACATCTCACATTACTTTCAACTTTGTTACAAGAAACCATTGGAGTCGGTACGAACCATGTCTACAGATTAAAACCAAGTAATCGACAATGTTACTCACCTGCGACTTTTCAAGGGGCATGCTCCTTTCCAACTCTCCACTCGACTTGAAAATTCAGGGTCCTATTAGCCAAAGCTACCGCTGTAAGCCCCGCCTGAGCCGCCTCTAGCAGCAAACCGTCAGCGCTCGAGGGAGAGTTATGAACATGTCTCCCCATCAGGTCAGGCCCGGACATAATTGACTGGGCGCAATCTCTCCTTCAACAGAAGAGAATAACAGAAGCTTCCGCATATGCATATCAGCAATTCAGTCATTTGGTTGGTATCTATCGTGACCACGTCGGTCATCACCGTTGGCAACAGCTGCAGTCTAATCACTAACGTTAGTTCTCAACGCCTTCTGCGCACTTTTTATTAGCTGCAGCATGCACAATTAATTACACAACTGCCAAGCTGTAAGATTCCAACTTTATTTGCTTTTCTTTGTCTCGGATACATACAAGACCTACTTGCATCCTCCCTGCATCCATCGCCCCTCCAACGCTTTGTTGTTCTTCTTTTTTCTTTTTTTTTCTCATCGTGAATCACGTCACGATATTTTCATCGTCGGAATATTTCCAAGGAACTTCATTGTACCAAGCTATGCCTTTTGCTTTTCCCATCCCAACGCCAACTCAGCCCACAACAGACCCATTTTGTGGTGGAGGATTTAATATATCTCCCTCTTGAACCTGCCTCCCTGTATGTTTGTGGATACATCAATAAGATCGATCACCATCGAGAAAAGTGTTCAACAACGAGTTAACTCCGGCAATCCATGTTGACAGGACGCCAAGACGGAACATGACGAACCGTCTTCTCAGGTACATAATCAGTAGTGCTAGCTTGTTCTTCCCCGTGCCGTCCTCTTCTATATGAAACATACATACCTAGACTATCCAACCTGCTGGTTATGCTTGTATAACGAATGTACATAGCTCTCGTGACTGAGACAAACAATCGATATTTTTTCCCATCCGTCTCGTCGCTGTGAAACGTGACACACACAAAGTCAAGACGGACGAACGCCTGCCCAAACCCAGCGAATATCTTCATTTCCGATAGTCAGCTTCATGAACCGAATCTATCGGGCCAGTCCAGTTCGTAGCCCGAAATCCGCCCTGGGCAAACAGGAAACGGCGCTACAAATTTTTATTCAACGTCTTCGCCCCATGGAATTAATTTCGAGGCTGTCAATCCCCCGCGTATTGAACCTACTTCTGATCAAAGCGTTGTGTTTCAGCGTTTCACCGCTTCTGAGTGTCCATAGTGAGGAGCTGTGATTTCTCCAAGTACAAGACATATGACCAGCTAGTCCTCGTCTTCATGCTTATGGCAATGTACTGTAGAAAAATTATCAGGTGCTGAAGTGTGGAGTTGTTGATATGTGAGGCAGTGGGCGAAGGAGTGATGTGATTTCTGACAACTCATCACAACATAGTTAACGCGATACTCACATTTTTACATATCATTTCACATAATTGTTCTGTCGCCTTGACGGACTCGGTAATATCAGTGAATATAAACACTTCTTAAAACCCGGTATTAACCTGGCGTTGGTTTCGGCTATCTCGTTATAGCTTGGAGGATCGACACACGAAGCTTGCTTGATAGAAAGAGATATTAGATTTCGCCATAGTCAAACCCATCAACACGGAAACTAGAATGAACATGTCGCATGCAGACCGATAGACCATATTTCATTTCTTTCTATTCTAATACTATGAAACATTGAAAATATACACTCTAGAATTTATCGTGGTAAGCTTTTAGGAATGGTATGATTTATCTTCTCTCTGTAGGGTAAATCAATACAGTCATAAGGAGAGCAGTCAGAAGCATTATCCAGGCGAGCCAACAAGCATCGCTTCTTTCTTCTTAGGGTTAACATTATCACGATGTGAAAGGGTTAGCTGCATGAATTGATATGCCGAGTATCCGGGAGTTATCACCGTTGCATATCTACATGGACGAATTATCTTAGAACCAACATAATCCTACCATCCACAATCTAGACTATTTTCGCGGACACAATTGTACCATCTGGTCCTCACAGCAGCTTGTTTCTGTTTCTGTTCCTGTCCAAGAACAACTCCTCAAAATCTTCAAAAGCGCCTCGTTGTGTCCTGACGGCGTACCTAGACTTCCGCTCAATGGAAAACACAAGGCAGCAGCGTCCCGAGCGTGAGCTCACGACTTTGTCACAAAGACTTCTTCGAGCCAGTCCTTCCATCATCATCATACTCGTCTTCATTGTCAATCTGCTCGAATACCTCCCCCAAAATGGAGCCAAGAACTGGACAACTATAAACTTCAACATTCTTGCTGCATGGCATCTGTTTTGGCATCGTTTTGCGGGATATTAAGCCTACGCCTACATCTGCACTACTCTGATACGGTCTTCCAATACGCGCTCCGAAATTTCGAGCCTAGGAACAAGTCTGAGACTTCACTGCAAGCGCGCACTAATGTCAGGGTGAGAAATTACTGAGTCTCGGAAAATCAGAGTACTATCTAATTAATTCTCCAAGGGTTGTAACATCGAGCAAACTGCGTTACTATTGCTTCTGGATTACAAGCTATTGACATTGCCCTTAGTAAGAATATTGCTCTGTGTAGGAACGCCCATTATACCACTTACGATACATCTCAAAGCGATTCATAAGGACAATTGTTGACGACCTGGTGTATAATGCTACCTCAAGGGCCAATTTGAGACACAGTATTATGTATTTGTGCAACATTCATCTTCCTGGTGTATTCCTTTCTGTTCTGACTATGTACTGTTCCCAGTACTGCAGGAACGAGCTTCCAGTTGGCAACACACCCCTATGTCTTTTGCTGATGCTAAAAAGACCCGTACATCGCATTCCAAACAATGTTATGATACAAATTCGGATGTAAAACGAACAGAGTGGAAAACAGTTGTCCACTCAATAGCCCAATGCCATCTTTTGCTCGACGGCCAGTCCCTGCTTCTAGCCAACCAGTCCCATCCCGATTATGGCAAAGGACTTGATGACATGACGAGAATGGTAATTTGATGAAAACGAAAGTGGTAAGGATATATTAGGCCCAAGGAGTTGGTCCATCAGGCGCCTCATTAAAGCCGTGAATTAAGCGTATTACCGTAAGCTTCGAGCCTTGATGATAAATGTCGATGTTGAAAAAGGTGTCATGCCCCAACCAATCCAAAACCGTAGCAAAAAGCGCCCCTCAAATCAAGTGCTGACAAAACCGATCGCATGCCAGCGATCTCCCGCACCCCAAATAATTTTGTTGTTTTCTCATCGTGGATTTGTGTATCATGTACTCCTTATGCCGAAATCAAACAGTTCGTGTGTCAATGTTCCGTACAAATCTACTGGACTTTCGCCTCTTGTTTGGCCTTCTTCTCACTAGGCTTGTTGGTTCTTGATCCCTTGTACTTGGTGTCGAGAAGAGTGTCCCAGAAGGTAAAGAAAGGCTGAGCAAAGTTGGTCTTAATTCCATAGTGTTGGTGGTGAATGTCGTGGTACTCGGCGTTGTTGCTGGTAACAACCTGGAGAGGGTCCCATGGGAAGGCGTAGCCACAGTGGTCATCGACAGTCTTGATTGTAGACATAGAGAAGAACAGAATGCCCTGGCGAAGCGTCATGCGGGTGGCTTTGAATGCGATGGCAGCACCAAGAGTATCGAGGAGGAATCCCTCAACAGGGTGGTTGTAGAGAGCACCGTAGGCATAAGGCACATAGAGGCGGTGGTGGCGAGAGTGGAAGTGAGCTGCGAACCAGTTAGCAATCGCGAAACCCAATTGACAGCGGGTATGCCGTAGAAGCCGGCAAACCTTTGCCTGTGTAAAACTTACCGTACAGCCACTTGTTGACGTGCATCAAACGGTGGAGGAAGTACTGCCAAGTATCAATGATGGCGGCACCGATAAAGTATTGAATGGCGGGTATCATGAAGTAGTAGATGGCCTTGGCCAATGTCATCTCCCAAGACGCGAAAGCAGGCTCCGAGTTCGCGTTAACGAGAGAAGGATAGTAACCACCTGCGATAGCCCCGGCCAGCAGGGGATGGGAGTCAAGGAGACCCTTTGAGATGGCAGTAGCATTGAGGCCGACAAGACCGAGGAGAGTTGGAAGAGCTCTTTGGGCGATACGGATGCGGGTAGCCCAGATAGCAACGTCATACTCGCTCTTGCCTACCATCTCGGCGGGCTCGGACAAGGCGAGGAGAGCGCCGGTGACGACCTGGATGATCTGCTGCAGGATAACATCGCGGGCGACTTCATAACGGGAAACGTGGTTGCGCTTTGTGATTTCGTCGGGGGTGTGAAGTCGGTATTGGGGGAACAAGTCGTATACGTCGATGGCGTGGAAGGTGAGAGACAGTGCCCAGTAGACGACAACAGGGAGTAGCAGATTGAGCCAAAAGTCGGAGACCCAGGGGAAAAGATCAGGCTGGACTTGGAGGCTGAATACAGGCAGCGGCGGTAGAGCTGTTTCGAAGAGCGTGTGGTTGAATGATGTGCCTGGCGCTACCATTGCGGAACCGTCGGCGAGGATGGAGCTGTCGTTGCCCATGACGGCTTGAAAATTAGGTCCGGATGTGCTATACTTTGATGCGTCGCGAGTATAAATTCAAGTAGGTAGTTGACCAAGGAGCGGAGTGAATGTGAAAGCTGAGCGCAAGCCGCACAACTGTAAACAAATGTATGAGCGACAGAAACCAATTATTTTAACAAGTGAGTTCTCTTTCTCTCTTTTTCTTCTTCAACAAATGAGGGTCAGGTTTAGAGCTGGATGGAGGATACAAGGAATTGAAGGAAAAGGGAGTGGTCAAGCGATGGATGGATGGCAAGATCAAGTTATTAAGACCCGACTAACTTGCCTGGGCTGGGGAGGGAAGATTAGATTGAGGCGCGTCGGTCCAATCGTTGGCGCCGCTGGGGCCTCTAAAGTGGCAACCCACCTCAGGTACAAGCGAAAAATACTCATGATACAGTATATTTTGCTCGGGAGCTTCGGAGTCAATCTACTGTGTGTGTGTCAAGGGACTACCGTACTGTATGTACAGTAAACTTACAGTAATCAATCAATCAATCTCCTTTTTGCAGACGACATCCCACCCCGAAAACGCATGACGTTTGATGCGCCATTTCAGGCCTGTGGACTCCTGAAAGAGCAATCCAAATTCCCTGTGCCTGCCTGTCCATCGACGTCGCATCATGGATCATGGTATTTGTATCCCGTGGAAAGTGGCGGCATCAGCCCATGCGTGTCACCATAACTGCACAGTCAAATTGCATTGTAAATCACATGTGTTAAAATAACATCACACAGGATTTGTGCTATTTAAAAAAAGGGGGGGGTTCACTAACTGCCATTGCTTACTCAATGGACTCAGAAAACGTACGAATGTCTCCCTATCAATTCATGTCGGTGCTTGTTTATGCCTTTGAGCGTAAGCCAAGCCTTGAAAAGCTTCTTGTGGCTCATACCACCGGAACGTCAGCAACAGGTCATATTGGACATCTGCTGTCGTTGGCTACCTGAGGACTCTGAAAGTCGAATTCATTAGAATCAGGGACATGCTTCTAGATCATACCGGTTATATGTGTTTGTGGTCGTTGTCGTAGATTCCCTTTCCCTGAACCGAGCGTGAAAAGCTCAATCCGCGTATAAATCCGGGGCGAACTTGACCCCTGGTTGACCCTGTCAGACGCTGAAGATCATAACTTGAACAGGCGTACAAAGTTGACCGCGGCTTCCGGATACCCCGTCCGATTTGGATGATTGATCACGGGAAAGTTTATAGGAAGAATTTGACTTTTGAAAAAAACAGACTCTGGTCAGGACTTGTCAAGTAAAACAGTCAGTATCAATTACTTAGGTATATTGAGGGTGAGATGCTGAGCTCTAGACTATGTTTGCCGTGTAATTCTATTGGACCACAACTGACCTATTATATCGCAATCACGTAGACTGATTTAAATCCGACAATTTGCTAGTTAGCTGGAAGACAGTTTCGTGATCAGCTTAGGTACTTAGTTTTCGCTTACTAGCTAGAGAAAGTACTTGAAGAGTCCCTTAATGACCATCTCAAAGTCGAAGTCTATCATTTAGGTTACCAAGTCAACACCAAAATCTCATATACATAATCTTAGGACTTTGAGTTCATAGATTGCCCGCTCTGTCCCTCATACTCTCTGTCTAAAGCCTGATAATGAGCTTTCATATGAATTTGGTGTTTTCGAGAATCCACCTGGGAAGCTTGATTGGCTAAGAGCTCACGGTAGCGGAAAAATTTTACAGCGCCTAGATGTGCCTTTTCAGTTTGCGTGCCGCTAATGTCCTTCGAGCCCCCACTACCCCGCCACTGGGCCTTTGATTTTTATTATCTTCAGGCTCTATTTCTCCCTTTGCTTCGCTCCTCTTTGCCAGTCTCCTCCGCCTCTTTTTCTCCTCTCACCATCCCATACTCTATCGTCTTGTCCAACGGACTCATACCGCCATCATGATCATTTACAAGGTACCATCTTAGAACAACTCTGTGGCTCTACTGTGTTTCCCACCTGCAGTACCCCGCCTACCGTCCATCTACCCCGCGCTCGGTTCTGGTATTATTCGCATGATCTGTTACTGACCACCGTAACTACAGGACATCATCAACGATGACGAGCTCATCTCCGACTCCTACGACCTCAAGCTCGTCGATGGTGTTGTCTACGAGGCTGACTGCGCCATGATCGAGGAGGGTGGTATCGAGGTTGGTATGTAACAGCAAATATCCAGCACGATATCGGTCATTTTGCTAACCATTTCCCAGATATCGGTGCCAACGCTTCCGCTGAGGAGGCTGCTGAGGATCTCGATGACACCAAGGTCAAGGTCAACAACATTGTCAGCTCTTTCCGTCTCCAGAGCACCACCTTCGACAAGAAGAGCTACCTTACCTACCTCAAGGGTATGGAAAATCTCATCAATAACCGAGAATTTAATAGGTTGCTAATGTTAGTTCAGGTTACATGAAGGCCGTCAAGTCCAAGCTTCAGGAGAAGGGCGCTCCCGAGGACGAGGTCAAGGCTTTCGAGACCGGTGCCCAGGCCTTTGTCAAGAACAAGCTCCTCCCCAACTTCAAGGACTTCGAGTTCTACACCGGCGAGTCTATGGACCCCGAGGGAATGTAAGACTCCCCCTTTTGCTTAACTCTGATTGTATTGATTATGGAATACTAATAAACTCACAGGATCGTCCTCCTCAACTACCGTGAGGATGGTGTCACCCCTTACACCATTTTCTGGAAGCACGGTCTCACCGAGATGAAGGTCTAAACTGGCAATAATGCCACGGTGATGTTTTAGGTTCTGCTCAGTTCCGTCTGCGACGACAGACATGCGAGCAGTTATTTAGATTACGAGCCACACGAACCTCGATCTCTACGCTTGGTATATCCCTCGAGATGTAGCGATGAGACAAAAATAAAAAGAAAGAAGTCATGAGTTCCATCCAAACTATTTTGTCGCCATTTTTTCCAGTGATATGCGGTTACTTGAAGATAATATTAACAACTCCAACTCCGTACGCGCCCAGCAATGCTAGTTTCCTTGTGTCGTGTAAATCAAAATTGGGGTCTCGTTGCCATGGGAATTGGGGGTGGTTCGTCGTCGGCAGGAGGAGCTGGCGTACCCATAAGAGCTGGCTTCTTCTTGGGTGGGGGCGGAGGCGGCTTCTTCTTTCCAGCTACACTCGCTGGGCCTGAGGATGAGACTCCAGCAACAGCACCCTGATCCTGGCTTTGATTACCCTGGAATTTGGAATAAGAGTTCTGTGCCTTGTCCAAAACACCGTACTTTTGGTTGAAATTATTTGCCGCCTTGGCTCCAGCGGCGACCTGTTCACCGTGGCGCTGACGGAAGTTGTTGGCTGTGCTAGCGGCTGCGCGGGCATCTGAAAAGGAGACTGACGAAGGATCCTTTTGAAACGATGAAGCGGTCTTGAGGGCGGCTTGTTTCTGTGCCCACGTAGTCCCCTCGCTGGGAGGTGGAGGCGCGGATGCGCTGGCATTAGATGACGATGTACCGAGTTTGGAGAATCGGTTCTGCAGTTCATTCATGTGTGATGGAGCCTGCGCCGGAGGAGGTGAAGCGACGCCGGGGCGTGGAGGCGGGGGTGGGCTTGGAGACGCAGCTGCTGCGGAGCGACCAATACCAAAGCCAGGAACATTGATACCAGCTGCCCCGAGGCGATTCACTGCCCCTTGGTTCAAGAGTCCGTTCTCTATAGGAGCAGGACTAGCAGCAGGTGAGCTCCCTACTGTACTCGCCGAGTTAGTCCTCGGAGGAAGACGTGGTGGTAGACTAGGAGGTGCTGCCCTTCCACCTCCTACACCAGTCATGGCTGACTGATACGATGGTGGTTGGGCCGAACGTCCATCGGCGCCGTCTCTTCTTCCGGGCGGCTTGGGTAGGTTATCTGTCGACAGGCCGGTAGTATTTGTACGATACGGGCCACGGGATTGTGGTTGTTCCTCAAACTGTCCCTGAGGCTCGGCATAGACAGGTTCCTGAACTGGTGCGCGAGGATCCTGCCATTTCGACGGAGAGGTAATAACTTTTCTAGATGCTGGTGCTTCAGGCTTAGGTGCCGCTGGGATGAGACCGGTACCAGTACGCTTGGGAGGTGGTGCAAAGCTCGCAGGATCTTTCAGCTGTGATATTGGGACAGAAACGTGGTCACTTCTGTCGGTATCATCGGACTTTCCTCTACCGACAAGACCTTTCTGTAGCGACGTTAGCTTCTAATAGTCGGTAAGAAGAGGAAATAGCTTACAACTTGGCCTCTGATGCCAGTACCTGAACCTGACTTTTCAGGGTGCCACCCATTTTTCATAAGATCCTTGTATTTGCTGGTCATGACGAGTGTCTAGAGAGGGATACGAACATTCAGTTGCTAGAATTGAAGGAATGAAGTTGGAATAAACGAGTCGCTCGAGGTCAACTTAAGTTGGGCCTAAATTGACTGGGTACGGGGAGAGTGACGCAAAGCCAAGCCACTGAAGACAGGTTAAGCCACAAGTTAGCGGGGTTGTTCCCGTCAATTGACAGTTGATAGATTGTGCTGACGCCTTGCGATTCAGGCGCCCATTTATCTCTCATGTCAGGAACATCTTGAATTGGATTCAAATTGACAAAGTTTTGATTTGATATTGAACAGAAATAGTCAACTCTATCTTGTCCCCTTGCTACCAAGTTTTGTGCGACTCATGAACCGATTTCGTAGATTTACTTACCCACCAAACATATGAATTGACCAATTCTGATTTACGCGACCAGACGCGTCTCATCATTAAGCTAATTCCTCCCACTACAACCTCACTCACTTGATTCCTATACGACATCTCAACATGGTAGCGCAACAAAACTCAGACTATGAACTCTTAACGGAGCACTTTGGTTACCCTCCAGTCGTATGTAACCCTCTCTGAAGATGCAGCATGACTGGCCACTAATTCTCTTCCAGTCCCTCCTCGACGACATCATCAACACAGTCAACGTTCTTGCCGACCGCGCTCTCGACTCAGTCGAACGTCTCCTCCTCTCCATCCCCCCACAAGCCCTCGGTTTCTCCAACAAACACGCACCGAAAGACGGCACTCCCACGTTACCGCCCGATGAAGCGGCCAAACTCGAAATCGAACATGGCACACACCAGCTCGAGACGCTGCTCAACGCCTCGATTGACAAGAATTTTGATTTATTCGAGCTGTACACAATGAGAAACATTCTGACGGTGAGACCCGACGACCAGCCATACATGCGCTTGGCGCATTACGAGGGTCTGGATTTTGCAGGATTAGAAGGACAAGATCGCCCAACAGCTGAGTCGGTGACTGCGCTACGGAGGAGATTACATGCTAGCCAGCGACTGCACACTGCACTGGAATCTGAACGGGCACGCAACGAAGTCCTGCTTGACAAGTTGAGATCTCTCCTGGGTGTAGTACCGGATGTCAAGGCAGAAGAGGGACAGGCTACTCCAGAGCCGGCGCCAGATGGCTCAGCGTTTGGATTCTTGCGCGAAAAGGCAAGTCTTCAAAACGCTGGAACTGACAAGCCTATCGCGACGACAACAGAGTTTACTATTTCTCAACTACAAGCCCTTCGCGCTCTATCAACGTCACTACGCACACTGCTACCTGATCTTGGCCCCGTGGATGCAGATACCTCCGCCGACCATGTCGCCAGTGGTTCTCGTACGTGGAGACGCGAGCGCGTGGAATATGTCGAGGGTGCATCGCGGAAGTATCTTGAAACAGCGAGGGGCTTGGAACTTGGCGAGCAGGGCGAGGTGCGCGATGGCGAATGGCAGGGCGAAGGACGCAAGATAACGAGAGGCGATGTTGAGGGGCTGGAGCAGATTGCTTCGATGCTAGGACAGAAGTCAACGACTCCAGCAGAGGCTCCCGGTGACGGAGAGCCAATGGATGAATCATAAGCTGAGCTTTATGAATTTGCTACAAGAGACTGGCTGGGCTGGCACTTTTGAAAGGCGTCAAGGCGTAACATGGTAAAAAGGTTATATCACGAGGGAATAATTACGCAATCTTTTAAATATACAACAACGCGGTTGGAGGCACGCCGAACACCACATTTATCCAGCGAGGAATTAAACCTCTGATACATTCTAGCAATTTCTAATATTGGTACATTTTCGTACAAACGTGGTCTGGTTCCCCCGTATCTCATTTATCCACGGGAGAACTGCTTTAGCTTCTGCCCATCAACCAAACCATTGTGCTGAGCTAGGTACCAAAAATGATGCCTCCAATACCTCTGGTTCGCACCCTTGTGCTCTTTGTCGTGGAGCTTGTGTTTGAGTACGACATCCACAACCCTCTTGGCAGACTCCATGTCTCGATGTTCGAGGAGCGCCTGCATCAGTTCCGTAAGGCATGAGAGTGACGTGACAGGACGACCGGAGGCAGCGAGGTCGTCAAAGATGGCCATGGCCTCCTTGATATTGCCGCTGATGGCGTGGGCAGTCGTGACACGCTCCCAGAGCGTCTGGTCGCCGGTGGAGACTGTCGTGAGGTTGTTCTCCTTGAGCAAAGAGCGGACCTTTTTGATATCCGGAGGATTGTGGCGAAGGGCACGCTCAATGAGAATCGTGATCATGTGCGGGGTGAGAACAGAACCGAAGCCACTTCCGCGCATGTGCTGCTGTAAAGCAGAAATAACATCGTCAGAGCAATTAGGAAGGCCGTCGAGAGCGTAAAGCATCTTGCCGTATGTCTCGAGGTTGGGTTTGAGGCCAGCCTGCTCGATGTCGCTAAAGACGGACTTTATGGCACTGACCTGCTCCTCAGCGCTGGCATCGTGCATGCTACCAATGACAGCTTCGAGGAGGATGGTGAATGTCGCAGAATCAGGCTCAATGCCGTGCTTCTGCATGGAACGCAAGAGCTGGTTGATCTCTTCATGATGACCCATACGGATGGTCTCGCGGATAAGGATGTTATAGGTACGAGTGTTGGGTTCAAGACCTTGCTTTGCAGCCCACCCCAGCAGCTCGTGCGCAGCTTTCGGATCTGTATGCAGCAAGCCCTTAAAGGCAGCGTTGACAGTCTCGATGTTGGGCTCTACAGCCTGATCCTGCTGTCCCTTCTTGACTGCCTCGCGCCAGTTGTCTACCATTTCCGAGAGCGCCTCGAGACCTTTTTGATGTTGTCCGAGCTCAATGAGAGCCGACACGCGCTCAGTCCAAATGACGCTGTCGAGTTTCGTACCCGACCTTACGAGTTGGTCCCACAGCATTTCGATCTTGCCAATGTCCTTGCACATCTTCCACCCGTGCATCATGCTCGTGTACGTTCTGACCGTAGGTTCAAGGTCAAGTGACTTCATCAGGTTGATGGTCTCCTGTACTCGAGCCGGCCGACGGACTGCACACCACACAAACACCCAGAAGTCGAGAAAATCGGGATCCGCGCCTAGCTCGGTTTTGAAAGCCGGACTGTCTCGCAGTTTCGCTGTCATTTCGTACCAGATGGAGCCGATGGCGCCTGTATCGCGTCCTCTGTAAGCTGTTCGCAGCTGTCTGTGGAAATTGTTGAGCCTTCTCTGCGCCTCAGGATCATGGTGAAACTCGGTATTCTCTCGAATATCGCTGATCATCTTGACTGCTGTCGGCCATTGGTTCGCAACATATTCTTTAAGCTCTGCGAGTCTTGCAGGGGGGATGGTAGATGGCTTGGAGAATGCAGCCTCCACGTCAGCTCGCGTCATCTTGTACTTTGATAGCACAGATTTGACGAGGAAAAGCAGAGGCGACAGCATTTTCGCATAATCCCCTCCTGCGTATCTCCTGTCCGACGCCATAGCCACAGTAGCCAAAAGCGCAGGAATAATGTCTTGTGCTTGCGGAGGTGGAAACTGAAGGAATATAGAAGCCAACGCGCGCGCTGCTTGTCCCCCTTTGTAGGCCGACGCATCACTCTTGATGTACTCGGTATCCTTCATCACCTCTGTCACAGACGGCAGTGCGAATTGTAGCATCTTGTCAACCTCGCTAGGTCTCTTGAGTCTAGAGACATGTTTCCATAGATTGAGCGACTCTGTTCTCATTTGGGTACGGTCTTTCGAGCCATTCTTTACCTGTATGGTCCTACAACAGATGTTTAGGATGAGGTCGTTCCTGATGCTGAGGTCATAAGTCCCGAGGGCGTTGTATTTTTCTGCTATGTCCAGACTGTTGCTGTAGTAGCCTTCTTTGACCATATAGTCGCATTGTTTGCGGAGTAGTTGAAGTGTCGCCATATAAATTGGTTTGGGGATGTGTCCTTCAAGTGCTTTGATACTTGGCCAAAGCTCGTCCCGAAAAATCTGGTATTGTTCGTCCATGGACATTCCATTGGACATTATATCCTTGATTAGAGCAGCAATCTCGAGCTCATTCAGAATGGGCATAGGCGCACTGACGGAGGTTGTGTTGGTTGTGGTATCAACCTCCTTTGGGCTCACAACCTCTTTAAAGAGGGCCAACGCTGAGTCCTCATTGGGTTTTCTTTTCTCTTTGAAAGCGTTGAATCCTTTTCTTTGACTGGAATGACGTGCCTTTGAATCCCTTTTGGTGGTGTTTGGTCGTGAAGCAGATGCTGACCTTGGGATGTCCGGGGTCTCAGCTGCAGTGGAATAAGAAGCTGCAGCCCCGAGCCGCTTGGCTGATGTTGGGGCTGAAGATGACCTCAACTGCGATGAGCATCTTGAACAGACTGTACGAGATGCGTACATGTTCAAAGACGGCAGAGGCTTTGGTGATTGCAATTGCAGTTGCAATTTGTCGCTCAATTAACGTGTTGAGGCTTGATTATTTTTAGGTAGTCGAGATAGGTATGTAGCCAATCATTAGTCTTTTGTCGCAGCCCACCTCGGTAAAGGTCGGTGTGCATATTCCCCAACCATGTACCATAGTATGTTCTAATGATGAGACGATACATGACATGACATATACGATCAAAAATAGAAACTGAGGTCAAATACAAGTACTTGTTTGTTATTGAAGACGAATTGAAACTTTAAAATATTAGACAATCTACCATGACCTGTGATACACCAAGTTGTCGCATGTTGGCCGACCAAAATCAATGAATCATCACCAGCATCTCTTCATTCATGTACCGTGTAAAAACTCGTCTCGCAATTAATTACAAAGAGGCCTTGAACTTGCCATCAATCTCAATAATCTTCTCCACGCTCTTCTTGTAGCCCTCCTCGTTCTTGATCATCTCAACGTACGCCGCCACCTTGGGGTACACGACCTTCCAGGACTCTCCACCCTCAAAGGTGCCAAACTTGTCAAGTTCCGGCTCGGCCGCAATGAGCGGGAAGCTGAGCAGGATATCCGCCGACGTTAGGGAAGTGCCGCAGATGTAGTCGCCGCCTGATGTAGCCAGATGACCCTCAATCATCTTCAAGTTGACTTGTAGGTTGGGGAAGATGAATTGGGAGAAGATCCTGTTGGCCAGCATCGTTGAGATGGGACGGATGAAGAAAGGAACCGCTGGGGACTTGAGCACTGAAATATAAGTTAGCAACAAGTTGATGTGTCGAGCAAAGAGTTAAACATACTGCCGACAACAAGACCCATGACCAGAGGAGGCATGAGAGTACCCTCGCAGTAATGAAGGTAGTATTGATATCTCATCCACATCTCAGTCTCACCTCCAATCTTGCCCTCCATACCCTCCTTCCATCGCGTGGGCATCAGCCTCTTACCCTCAGGCACATTCTCCGTGAGGTACTGCGTGATGAAGCCGCTCTCAGCCAAAGTGATAGGCTCAGCATCTGCCTCGGCGCCAGCGGGTGTGAGTTGAATCACAGGTGACTTGCCCAGAGGATGAATCTTCTGCAATTCTGGAGGGGCAAGAAATGTCTGCTTGTTGCGGTGGAAAACCTCTAGCTCGTAGGGCAGCCTGAGCTCCTGGAGTAGCCAGAGAATGCGCTGAGAGCGAGACTTCTCGAGCCTAGTTTTGTTAATATCAAAGCGATTGAGTATTTTTTGAAAACATGAAAGACGCACCAGAAGAGTTTGACATTGGGGAGTTCACTTGAAGCCATTGTGAAATATGCTTATGGTATATTTAGTGAGCGTATGAATAGATTGAGGCGTCACTAGGTGTGAATAAAGTAAAGGGCACGGCAAGTCAACAAAGTTTGGGCGCCTCAAATCAACTTATATGTATGGGTAGTCAGTTTTCCTAGGTCCGGCCAAGCTTCCCAATGTGGTCGGCTCAGCTAAACTGTCCGTGGGTTAACTATGACATCCTTGGCCTAACTTATCACGCGAATACCGTTGACTGGTCGGTGCAGATCTGTTCCAGATCCACAAATTACATATCACATGTGCCGAGTCTCTCTCGTGCCGTCTACAACTTTGTATCTAATAAATAACAAACATTGTTTTATGATTCGTCTCATCTCATACAAGTAAAGGGCTAAACTCTAACCCTTCATCTAACTTGATCTATGCCACTCCCTAATGCTACCGGTCGCCATGTGATGTATGTAGTGTAGTGCAATGCAATGTGATGAACCTGTCTTCCCAGGAACCCTGTCTCAACAAAGCAAACATATGAGAACCAAACGCCGTATGTTTCTCCAAGACTCCTCCAACCTGGCACAATGCCAAAAACAACATGCCAAGGCACCATCGCCTATGTCCTTGTAAAAACCACCAATAATCTTCTGTATGTCTTCACCACGATCGATCCCCGCATTAAACAATATCTCTTATGTGCAAATTGACGATTGCCCAACAACGGCCATGCAGCCTCCCTCATCGTCGTCTGGTTTTGGCTGCCGGAGCTGGGGCTGGGGTGTCATTAACAGCCTCGCGCTTTCGGGTCTGCTTTCGAGATCTTGGTGGTGGTGGAGGATCGCTGTGCAAGTGTCCTAGCTCCTCAAGCGCCGTCGTATTCTCCCACTGAAGACTGCGATAGTTGTGTGTATCGGGTGACTTGTCCCGGATACGCGTACTCATCCGTTTCTGGGTTTCCTCCTTCTTGTCACCCTCTTCTTCGGTTGAGAGGTAGGCCTTGCGACTCTGCATGTGCTTGGCAATCTTGTCCTTGAAAGCCAGAAGTTCTTTTCGAAGCTTGAGTTCGTTGAATCCACGAGGATCGAGCCACTTGATAAGCTCGTCAACGTGTTCAGGTTCCGAGATGTAGCCCCATTGATGCGCGTTGAAGACGCTAGTGTTGGCCTCCTCCATGACTTTCCGTTCGGACACTGTCATATTGAACTTCGCCTTGTATTCCTCTTCGAGATCAGCAGGCAGGTCGATGTAACCTTCTCGTTCGAGTTCGTCGGGGCCTTGAACCCAAATTAGGCCGTTAGCATAATCCGCTGAGGCGGTTGAGCTATCAGGAAGGCCACCGTAGGGCATGCCATTCCTTTCAAACCAATAGTATCGGTTCCAGAAGCGATCTTTTCCAAGAACCCGGGTTCGAGGACAGTCGGCTTCGCGCAGATCGTTCTCGATGACAGCAATTTCATCTTCGCACTTCTTGATGATGTCCTCCTTCTTCTGAATATCCTTCAAGAGTTTGGTAAATTGCTTCGACTGAGCCGGGGGTTTCGGGGTTTTGGCGGCCTTGGCAGCCTTCTCCTTTTCCTTCTTGAGAGCTTGCTCTTCCTCTTGCTTGCGTTGCTTAGCTGTGAGAGGTCGTCGGCGCTTTCGAGCAGCTGGATCCTCTTCGGTCTCTTCCCCATCGGCTTCTCGAGATATGATCGAATCATCGGGATCAGCCATCTTCACATCGCCGTCTTCTTCCTTTGGCGGCGAGGGTGGCATGTTTTCTGGCAGCAAGATCTTCTTCTGCTCGTTGAGTTGACGCAAATCCTCGATGCTGTATAGACCGTTAGCGCGAATCAATTACCAAGGGTTTCCTTCTTAACTTACGCTTGCTTCCGCTGTCGCTGCCATTCGATTCTCTCCTTGCGGTACGTGGTCATGGTTTCGCTGCAGTCCTCCATGTAGCCTCGCATAGCCTTGGTTTCAGTGGTCAGCATGCAGACAATCTGCAGAACCTTGACGCGCTGGTTGACGTCAAGCTGAGCATATCGCTGCTTGGCGGTCTCCTGTGTAGCGTCAACGCCAGCCGGTACCAGGAGGTGCAAGAGCTCCTCGCAAACATCGTGCTGACGTTCGTTCTTCGACAGCTGATGGAGGAGTCCCACCAGAATTCGCTCCCAGCCTCCGTTGGCAAAGTCTCGCTTTCGAAGATGCTCGATCCAGTCGTAATCCTTCAGAAGTTGTTCGGCACGATGCTTGGTTTCTTCCTCACTCTCCTTCTCGGCAGCTGCAGCTTCAGCAGCCAATCTCTCTGCCTCGGCCTTAGCGAGACTGCTACGGGTGGCGCGTCTGCCTGGTTTGACCTCCGGCTCCGGAGTGGGCAGTGTGCTGGCGTCCTCGTCTTCCTCCTCGTCGCTGTCTTCTTCATCTACTTCGGGCAAATTGATTCGCACCTTACCACCGTCGGCTTCTGAGTCTACCAAAATCTTCAAGACTGAGCAATGAATCTCATCAATCAGTTGGATGGGCATTTTCTCCGAAGCAACGCAGAGTGCCTCAACATAATCGTCGAAAGTGAAAGAGTCCAGTTTAAAGACCTCACAGTACACATTGAGTGTATCCCAAGTCTCAAGTAATGGTCCGATCGATTCCATGTTAATCTTGTCGGAGAAATCGTTCTGTATCGCGTCGTCATTTTCGGCCTTGGCTGGAGGGTTTCTGCACATGAACTTGAGTGGCGGACGCTTTCGGTCATCTCGGGGCTCAAGCTGCAAGTCTTCAATAGGGTACTTTGGCGGAGGGGGAGGTGGTGGTGG
>JABCQV010000573.1:0-16539 GCA_013186375.1 Fusarium aywerte | reverse complement strand
GTTTATCGGTTGCTAAGCGATACAGGGCATAACGGTTAGGGTTGGGGTTATTTTCAGCCAATCAGCTGCTTGGCTTTAACTAAAGCGATTTAGATTAAATTTCGCTACCCTACAACCCCGTTTTAGTATATGATTTGACCTAAATCGTCTGTGAATAATTCCTAGGGTAATTGGTACAGTAGATTCAAAAGGTGCCCCTAGTAGATAATGATTCGGTGGATATTAGAAGTTGAAAGATCGAGTTGAGCACTGGTTGATATGTATGTCGCGGTAACCTTTGTGGTGGATTTCTATTTATTGTTTGACTGCTTCAGAAGTACCGGGTAATGAGAGGCTGACTACGCATTCCCTCGTAACCCTATTCTATAGTTATCTGCCGGGGAGACTTCAACAAATGGTTGTTTCGTTATCTCTCATTGTATCTCAGTCATGGTTCATCAATGAGCCGATAAACTCGTAGCACTAGCCATTACGAGACCATAGGGAGATCCTCCCTGCGAATCTCATGAAGCCACCCCAAAGAATCTTCCCCTTGCCCATTCTGAATTCCCAACAGTTCCAATCTGAGCTTCTTCGTCAAGTCACCCATGTCCCCCTCTCCAATCACAAACTCGCCACGGCTCTTCTCAAGTGGGTAGTAGAACGACCCAATAGCGATAAGGCCACCAGCAGTACCACACGCAAATACCTCAAGGACCTTTCCACTCATTACATCACTATAAAAGTCCTTGAAGAAATAATCTCTTTCCTCGACCACGATTCCTCTTCGCTTAGCGAGTTCCATGACGGAAGCTCGCGTAACTCCGCTCAGAATAGTATCATTCAAACAAGGTGTTCGGATCGTCCCGTCTTTCATGACGAAAAATATGTTAGTGACTTCCATTTCCTGGATCTTTCCATCATTTTCCAAGAACAACGCCTGATCGCACCCATGCTTGGAAGCCTCAATGTGCGATTGAAGAGCCGCTGCGTAGTTTCCACCACATTTAGAACTTCCCGTTCCGCCAGCCGAAGCTCGTCTCAAGCTTGGTTCGATATAGACCTTGAGAACGTTTCTATTGAAGAAGGACCGTGCAGGTGAAACCAGAATACAGAAAATGTATTCCTTCGCAACAGCGAACCGGACTGAGTTTCCAGCTGCGAACATAAATGGTCGAAGGTACAATCTTCCTCCTTCTCCAGAAGGAAACCAATCGCGCTCGACCCAAACAAGTGCCTTGACCATGTCGAGAAACAATTTCTCTGGCATCTCAGGCATAGCAACTCTATCAGCCGAGATATTAAGTCGTTTGGCGTTCATGTCAGGCCTGAAGAGAACAATTCTTGCGTCAGGAGTCTTGTACGCTTGCATGCCTTCAAAAAGCGTCTGTCCGTATTGAAAACACTTTGATCCAGGATGAAGTGTTAGGGGCGCAAAGGGCTGGATTGTGGCGGTCTGCCATTGGCCATCTGCATATCTGGCGATGGCCATGTGGTCAGTGTCCGAAATTCCTAGTTCGGGATTCTCCAGACGATTGAGACGCTCTGCTTCTGCAGCAGGATTGGCATTTCGGATAAAGGTAATTGAAGGGAAAAGAGGCGCCATTGTTTCGTTGTTGCTTGATAGAGTGAAAGGGGATTGAAGATCGGTTGGGTGAGGGGGTTGATAGCGGCGAGGCGAGTGTCTTATACCTTTTTGGCGCTGACGAGTGAGCCGGTCTTGTCAGGCCCATAATGACGAAAGCAACTAGTCAGCCATATCTCTCCGGCACTGTCTCAGAGCCTACGTGCATGCACATGTTTACCTACAAATACGTTGTAATGGTCGGATGAAAACCAGTCTTCTTTGAAGTCACTGTCAAACCCCGTAACTCTAGTCGAAGACTTTCAAGCTTTTAGGAACTATTTATCAGACCTATAGCCATAGAATCTAGCGTTTTATTAAGACATAATGTTCTTCAAAGCCTCTCCATTCGACCACCTTGCCAGTTCTGCAGCCTGATGCTCATAAAACTCATTCATGACCAACTCTTCAACGTACGCAATATGCGGCGTTAGAAGAACTCGACTCTTCCCCTCAGTGCCCCAAGATGGGTCTCGCCACTCACTATCCACTGGCAAAGGCTCCAAATCGAATACATCCATCGCAGCTCCTCGAATCTTCCCAGCCTTGAGAATTTCAAGTAGGTCTTTCTCAACTACCAACGGACCGCGTGAGGTATTCACGAAGAATGAAGAGGGTTTCATCTTGTATAGATCGTCCTTCGTTATAATACCCCGTGTGCGGTCTGATAGGAGCAAATGCAGACTGACGATGTCGGAAGTGGAGAACAGCTCTTCTTTACTGACATACTTGAAGACTTTCTCTCCGTTAGGGCCAACAGGAAGTAGGCCTTGAGCTTTGGCCTGCTCGTCAGCAGTATCCTGCGTCAGATTGGCACTCCAGCAGATGATCCTCATGCCAAATGCTACGCTCATGATTCTCGCAACTGAACTACCTAGCCGTCCAAGGCCAACGATTCCAAGAGTTTTGCCAGTAACACTAGTGACCATGCTAGTCTGCCACTGGCCAGTCTTGACTGCTGTATCATTCTGAGCAATATCTCGACAAACGGCGAGAATCATGGTGATAATATGTTCCAGAGTAGCTACCGTAGCCATCTTGGCATCAGAGCCTGTCACAGGTATCTGACGTTCCTGACAAGCTTGAACATCGATGGCCTTATTGTGACGACCATTGCTAAGAATGAGCCTGAGGTTAGGAAGGCGGGATATTAACTCCTTGGGAAAAGGTGTCCTTTCTCTCATGGTGGCTAGTTATGGGTCTGAGTAAAGTTTGCATCTGGGAGGATAGGTTTCTTACCAATGACTTGGAACAACTCCAATCTGGAGACGAGTTCATCTTTCTCAGCCTGTGTTGTTGCATCATAATGGTAAGGATGGAGAGTCGAAGGAAAATATTGGATACAAAATCGTGATGGGTCCAACTTGGAGAAATGCGATGAGGCTAGACCGTGATAGTCGTCGAGAACGGCTACGTGGATTACCATGGTGTTGACAATTGATACACAGAGTTACTTGTTCATACACTCGCAATTTATGCGCAATCAGATGGTGTAGGGTAAAGTTTGTTTCTCAAAGAAATAGATGAACATTTGACTTGATGGTCCCGAGGAATAGCGGTCGGTGTCGGCTCAAAGCTTACGCCTGTTCCAAATTCTACATACGTAGTGGAAGCCACGTCACTATCCTCTACAGGAAGTGCCGAAACCAGATCTGCGCTTAACTAAGCTTTCTCCAAATACGCGTCATTCACCCAGCGGTAAGGCAGTCTCATCTCATGAAGCAACGATCAACAAGGTGAAGAGAACTGAATATGAGTGACGCGTCAGAATCACCACTTGCAATAGGTCGATCTGGAAACAGTTCAAAACCACCTTCACATGTCTCAAGTGCGGAAATAATTATCACACTCCCTGTAAGCTCCAGATTCGTAATTGGAAACCGGTTCGGGACCTGGAATGCACCAATTTCGCGGGCCGTGGTCCGGCTCCGCAGATCGTGCCGCTAGCCAGTGAGCCTATCGCGACGACATGGTGATGCGCATGGGGAAAGGTAATCCACAATACGATAAGACCTTAGTTTTAGCCATAAGACGCCAGGTCTATGCGAGAGCTGTTAAAGAAGTCTTATTGGACAATTGTAAGCCACCCTCTATATGGATTACAGCATATTGACGTTCCATTGTCGAAGACATACTCATTTGTTGTCCTCTTCGAGGGATAGTAAACAAGACATAGGTCAAAGCAAATGTGGATCTGTTTTCATCCACTTCAGAGTTCGCGGCGCAGAAACAATTCACTCACCAGCGTCAATCCCAATAGCACGCCTTGAGCTTTCGAGCAAGAGAGGTTAGGTTGACATCCAGTAAAGACAAACGGAGATCATGTTCCGGCTCTCTGATGCATGAAAATTGTCCGACAAGCCTCGGAACAAAGACGGTTTTTTGATTGAGAAACACTTTGACCCAGATATCTCTCGTAACCTTGGTTTCGGAAGCCAGCCCGTGAACACAGGAGGCTGATCTTGATGAGCGGACACAGTCCGGTTGGTCGGTCGATTGACAGCGAGGTTGGGGATCTGACCGCGTCCAGTACAGAGCTCCAACGCCCTGACAATACATATTTTTTATCTCAAGTATCTACGCCAACAGACTGCCATCGGACTAGTCCGCGCGCATTTGTTTGTTTGCTGGCATTGTCACATGCTTGAATCCTCGTACTATACGTATTGTATGAACAAAACTGCGCCTCACCTCCTGCAGGCCACGATTGCACCACACAATCATCAGGATATCGACACTCTCTTCACATAGCAGTCATGGACCGATTCAGAGCACACTCTCTCTTCCAGCCGTCTAACCTCAACGGCGCAATCGGCGCAGCCGACTATGAGGGCTCTCACGAGCGACCAGAGCATGTGTTTGGTGCTATGCTGGGTATTCCTCATACCCAAATGGCTCGACTTGTAGCTGTTCTCGGTTTTGATTTTATCTTTGTTGATACACTCCATGTGTAAGTTGTCTGGCCCCATCTTGGGTTCTCGCTGTCTAACAGGGTAGCCCAACGAATCCTGAGACCCTGGTGTCTCTCGTCCAAACAATCAACTTTGCTAGTGAGGGCAAAACGGTTGCTTTGGTTCGTGTACCAAGCCCCGATTCTGACTTGCTAGCATATGCCTTGGATGCGGGTGAGCTCTCCGCAGCAGTGATATCTCGGGTGAAATAACTGACTTGCCAAGGTGCTGCCGGTATTGTCTTCCCTCAGGTTGATACTCCTGAACAGGCAGCAGACGCCGTGTACAAAGTCCGACACGCATACAACGGTGGAATGAGATCCATCTCCCCAATTGCTTTGTACGATGGTATAACAAACATTGCTCCAGAGGGCTGGACGTCAGAGACCATCGCGGACAGGAACGTCGCGGTAATTTGCCAAATCGAAAGCACAGTGAGTCGTACTCGACCCAAATACCACCTCCCTATCACTAACAACCTAAAGGTTGGAGTCGAAAATCTCGGCGCAATTGCTCGAACTCCGGGTGTAAATGTTCTCATGGTTGGTGTAACAGACCTCAAAGCCACACTCGGCATACCCGTTCGCAATCCTGGTGGTAAGGTTGATGAGTCCAAGTTTCATGAGGCTATCTCCAAGATGATTGAGATTGCCAAAGAAACAGGAATTCAGCTCATGATTCCTGCATTCAGACTCAATCCTGACGATGTCACCTGGTTGAAGAACTTCAAGATGGTTGTTACCAGCGTTGATATTTTGTCTGTTATGAAGACTCATCGGGGTGATCTTGCGAATATGAAGACGGCTTTGGGCTTGGATGAAGCAAATGGGAAATCCAATGGGGTTAACGGGAAGGCGAATGGGAAGGTCAATGGTAAGGCTAATGGTACCACCAACGGGATGATCAACGGCGCGACCAATGGAGCTGTCAATGGAGCTACCAACGGTTACCATTGATCGGGTCATTGGGTAGCCGACCACATACATCTGAGACGCTCTCAATTGCAAACCGAATCAGGAGTCAAGATAGCACAATTTGATATTTCTTATCCCATCCTGGTACCACCAGCTACATCATTTTAGTAACCCCGCAAACACTGGGGCTTTATCTACCACCTTCTAGTGACCTCTACTGAACCTTAGATGCCTCAAAGGATCCAAAGTCGCGGCACCGACAAGGCTACGAGCAATCAATGCCCAAACACAAGAAAAAGGCTTCCTGGCAACCCTGAAATTGAAACACACCCAAATCCTCTACAGCTTCTCTTAGGGCCAGGTGAATTAACAACGGTCGATTATCAATTCATGTAGTATTGCGAGAAGGAGAATTGGACGCCTTCAGCGTCTCTAATCTCTACTTTGTAGCTTGTGATAGTTCAACTTAGCCCTCGCTTCACCAAGTGTGCTCCCCTTTGCAATCATCTCCCGGATCTTTTCCTCACTCTGATCAATATGTCTCGCAATCTCAGCAATCTCCCTCGCTCGATCCCTGGGCACGATGACAACCCCATTTGCATCAGCAACCACAATGTCCCTCGGCTCAACATGCACCCTCCCAATACCAATAACCTCATTGACACCCGCTACTTCAATTCTATCTTTCGCAGTCCTCATCCACCGCCCAGCTGTAAACATGGGGTACTCATCGCTGATAGCACGATTGACATCGCGACAAACACCATCGATGACAGTGCCTGCGATACCGCGAATACTCGCATACTGAGTCATTATATCACCCCAGACAGTGCAATCTGTGCGACCGCCGTTGTCGATAAGAATGAAATCGCCCTGGGCAACGTCGTCAATCCAGTCACCTACGCCTTTGTGCGGGCCGGTGCTGGAAATGGGAACGTAGCGCACCGTGAAAGCTGGTCCAACGGTGACCTTGGAGTAGTTTGATAAGGGCATGATGTTTAGAGCTTGGCCTGGGATACCGAGTTTGTCGAGGGCGTCAGAGACGGCTGGTGTATCTGACCCGGTGAAAAGCGCGACGAGTTCTTTGTCTTCGGCGCGCTGATGCTTGACGCCATTGGTTGAAAGGCTTTCGGTGATTGAACCCATTGTATTGTATGGATTGGTCCGAGAGTAGTGCGGTGATGCTTCGAAAAGGCATGCATGAGCGATTGGCTTGAAGTTAATAAGCACAAGAGATAAGAAAATGACCCAGAAAGATAACAACAAAGAACAATCGAGTTGTCCAAACGGAGGAGGTCCGGAAGCGTTCTAGGTACGAATGCAGCAAGGTAAGACTCAGACTCAGAATATGTATGCTATACGTACTGTAAGACTCATGTGGAGAAAGACCTGCAACTGGAATTCTTCATCCAGCCAGCTAGGCCAGCCACCTTACTACTCCAGCAGGACCCTATCAACTAGCCCCGGGTCCAGGGAGCTAAAGTCAATGCGCGGAACGGGGCGGTCGATCTGCTTTACTTTCAGCTATAGGGGTGTATCTATGATATTGTTTGCGGCATTGTACCTGTCACGGCCTGTTGCGCGCGCAGTAAAGACATGTATGAAATGTCTGTTGCTCTATATACGAATCGATGACGCAGGTTGATCAAAAAGTGTCGAAGATGGAAGACGGATAGTCGCTTTAGGAACCGCCGATGATGAATGCAAGAAAACGTGAAGGAGAGGGACAGTTGATAGGTGCGAGTTTTGTAGATATTAAGATGGCCACGTTACGCTCAAAATTCGCGATGTCATACAGCATAGCTATCTTACCTGGACAGATATTGCATTTTCAACCATCAGAAGTCTAATTATCCTTCTTCACTTCTTGTCAGCATTGTATCTTCGTAATCTCAAGCGTCTCTCTTTCATCACATAACTCTAAACAACATACACAATGGTCAGTCGCTTCTACCATCTCTTTGTTACACTCACTAACGGGCCCAGGCACCTTCGGAAGTCCTTTTCATGGGCCACACCAACCCTACCTACCCCGTTGACCACGAATACAAGCCTAATGACCTTGCAATCCTCAACGTCAAAGACCAACAAGAAGCCCCCGAAGAAGCCATGGTCAAACTCCTCCGTGAAGAAAGCAGCCGTATTGAATCCTTCGAACACATCGAAGAGAAGTTCGAGGACCGTGGTGAACCTGTGGTTACCATGTTCAGCGGTGGTCTGGACAGCACTTATCTTCTCATGAGACTGCACCATCTAGGCTATACAAACATTCACGCCGTTGCTGTGGATGTCGGAGAGCCTATCGATAAGGAGGAGCTTACTAAGAATGCTGCTCATTTTGGAGCTTCATTTAAGTGTCTCAATGGGCGGGAGCGTCTCGTGAAGGAGGGTGTTATGCCTGCTATTCGCGCTCATGCTATGTACATGGGCATGTATCCTGTCAGCAGCTCCCTCAGCCGGCCAGTCATCGCTCGTCTAGTCACAGACTACGCGAAGAGTCTCAACGCAAAGCTCCTCCTCCACACAGCAAACCTGTCTCAGAACAGTCTACCCCGGCTGAACAACAGTATCAAGCGCTACGGCTTCTCTGGTGACTTCGGAAGCCCTTATGTGCGCTCTGCCATCTCACGAGAGAACAAGGCTAGGGAGCTCGCTGCTGTTGGCTTGACGTTCCTGTCAGACCGTAAGCTGAGCGGTGATGAGAATCTTTGGTGCCGGGAATTTGAGAGCGGACCACTCGATGATCCTGAAAGCTTTACCATTCCTGAAGCTGCGTACCAGTGGACGCGTCGAAACATGGATTGTCCCCCACAAAAGCTCACCCTGACTTTCAAGGAAGGAAACCTGTTGTCCGTTAACGGAAACAAACTTCCCCTCATTGAAGCCATCGCCCTCCTCAACGTCGAAGTCGGCAAATTCGGCCACGGACGCTTTGTCGGTCTTGAACCAATCAACACCGACGCCAAAGTCCTCGAAGTGCGTGAAGCCCCAGCTGCTACCATCATCATGGACGCTCTTCGCCATCTCGAGGTAGCTACCCTCGAAAGCAAAGCTCTCCATCTCAAGCAGGATCTTGAGCAGAAGTGGGTACGTGAAGCGATCGCTGGTCGATGGGGAAGCACATGCCATACCATGTGTGAGGCCGCGTTAGCTTCGTCCATGGTTGGTGTTGGTGGAAGCGTGACCTATAACATCAACCATACGCATTATCTGCCTTGTTCTATTGTTGCGCAGAATCCTCGCTATATTCGGGACAGGGACCTCTGGGAGATCAAAGCTTCAATGAGCAGGATTGCGGCTTAGAGGTACTGCTCGTGACGGCTTGCTTGTGGGATCAATGGTAGATTAGTTGTTGGGATATTATGGTTACTGTTTGTTGACAATCCCAATATTTGACTTGAATAAATTCTAAACTTATGTAGGCCATCTCCCCGTCGCGTTTTGGCTTCACGCTTCGGCTCTTCCGTCGTGTCTTCAGAACATTTGCCACGCGGAAAAGCAAAGGCCTCATCGCCCATTATATAAACATTTTAAGGTGGCGCCATAGGCTTATGGCTCTTGTAACTTAGAGTTTCGATTTTGCACCACTGTATCACATCGCTCGGTATGACACATTCACTAAACTCTATAATTCCTATGGATTCTCGTGTGGACCTTCCGAGCAGCCAAGTAGAACAGAACATACGGGTTAGCTTTCAAATCCAGCCATGATAAGAACAATGGCTAGCTCCTCAAGCCTTGTCGTCTGCCCGTGTTGGCATTCCTGCACCTCATGAAGCCTCAAAGACATGTCAGCTGGCGCTACGACTGATGATCCTTGCCAAATTCCCGTCCTGGCCTTTTTGGATTTTCTACCCTTTAAGCGCTCACGCACAGAACTTACGACAATATCGAGGAAACGGAAGAGATTAATAATGCCTTCCTTGGAAAAGATGTTGATCGACGTGAAAGACTCCAGTCAGACGACAGACTAGAATGGACGTAAGTGCATTCGACTTGCAGGTGGCGTTCTGCTCGTAGCTGGTGACCCCAGCGGGTCGTGTTACACATTGAAAGTAATATCAGTCATTCTGTCAAAGGTCGGGTAGTCACATGGACAGCCCATTCTTAAAACGTAAGCTATCGTAGGTATTATTCCATTTACTTCGTACTGCAAAGGGAAGGTCAGAACGTATTATGCGGGGTTGATCTGGATATACGAGCCCCAGGACGCCATGTCTGATCTGCAAGCTGCAGATTCTACACATATATCACGCCACACTTTGGAGACTTCTTCCCAATAGAGACTTTTCTTTAGTGTCGATAACAGTACAATATGGTTCGAAGTACCTACTTTCAGGACAGTCCATCAAACCAAATATCTGATCGAGCGATTAACGCTGAAGAAGTTCAATCATCGTGACAGTACCTTTAGAATGCACTTGTAACGCCTTTAGCCTATATTGCTTATCATCATTATCTAAACGAAGATATGATTACTCAGGTATATCATACAATCTACCGATATTTGTGATCTTTACTAAGTGATTGACAGAAAGGCTGTTCGTTATGTGCAATAGGCTGGGCGGCACCTCGTCCGTTAAGTACCGGGACACGAACTATAAAGACCCTCGTTCTTCCACACGAGATCCCCGGATTTTACAACCATCATAACGCTGTGCTTCGCCCTTCCAAACAGAACTCATTATCACTAGCAAACATCATGAAATTACTCCCAGCTCTTATTACTTTCATTGCCTCAGTCTCAGGCATTGACCTCTACCTGCACACGAACAACGATTGCGGCGGCTCCGCTCTCCGCTGCACCAAACTCAATCCCAACACCTGCTGTGGCACCAGCTCCAACGACAGCCCTTATCAGTCTGTTGCTCTCCGTGGTTCAGGTGTTCAGAACCAGAACCTCCAGCTGAGGGGCTATGACCGCGGCAACTGTAACAGGCTCCAGACTATCTCTGGAAACAACGGACAACCTTGGATTTGTAACCGATCCAACGGGTACCGATACACCGGTTGTGGCTACAACTTTATCGGTCGGAAGAGGGCTACTTCCGCGTCTAAGGCTGAGTGTCAGAGGCCTGATGCTCTCGTTTTGCCAGATGGAACTGAGTATGATTTGACAGATCTTAGTGATGATGACTTCAAGACTATGTGAGTATCTCAGTCTCGTGGAATATCGCTACGTTGTTTACTGATACGAGATCCCGCTATCAAGTGTCGACATCAGCATCGAGGCGGCTGAGCGTGCCGATATCCCTGACAGGTTCCAGACATTTCGGACTACCTAGAGACATACTGGGCTCATCTGTCAACATATAAGACTCTCTCCATGTTTCTGGGACTTTTAACTTTTCTCTTTTCTATGTACTTGTTATAATCCACGCGATTGTGAGACTGTCACCCGACAGTTTTCACATCTAACCAATCTATTACATGAACCGGTACACTACACTTACAGCACCGCCAACGACCCCTTATATATTGGGTGTCTCTAACAGCGTATACTTTCATTTCCAATACATATATCACCGCTCTGGCCACTATGAGATGTTGACCACACCTTCCTTTATATAAGCCCAGGCATACCCTGCGACCAGTCAAACAGGTGGCGTCCGAGATGCAGCACGAACAGTTAGAGTGCCGCCATTTAACTAGCATACCCACAAGTCCAAGTATATACATTCGCTTGACGATGAATAAAACTTATTCTATTAGCATGCCACGGGGTTGTTCTCGACTAAGAGCGAACCATCCGTAGTCTCATGAACCCCAACATTCATAGGTGGGAGACTTAAATATCCCAAACGTATCCTGCGTCAAGGCATTACCGTCTTAAATCGCACGGCCTTATGAACTGAAGAAAACCTCTTAAGTCTTTTATAGGGTGCCATACTATCGGCTGCAGGATCCGTAATATTTTCCGCTGTGGTCGAAATCGTTTATGGTATCACTGGTAAGATATTTGCAGCTGGCTGACAATCTGTGATATTACTCTCACAAATGGATCCCAGTTGCAACAGTAAAGGTAGGCATTATGAATACTTTAGTGTCTCGATTCTTCCTGGCCGTCACTGCTTTAGCCATTGCAAAGACTTTGTTTGTCAAGCTATTGATAATGAATTACATCCGACCTATAAAGCTTACCGTGAAGATCGTCTATAGCCTAGCTAAGACTATAATGGTTGAGTTCATGATCGACTTGAATTTGAAGGATCTTTCATAAATGTAATTGAGGGGAAAAGACTGCCGGTATTGGGACTTTAGCATTAATGTTCTTGCCAATTGCCTGGCCACGCTGTTATCATGGACCTAGCAATATTAATATAAATAATCATAGAACATCCCAAATAACATCAATCCCGTAGTCTTTTGCCCCTCCATTTCCCCACCATGCGCCATTGAACCCAGACCAGCGGCGAGAAAAAGATCGCAATACCTGTGAGAATGAGAAATGCGTTTCGAATTTTGATGGCATCGATCAAAGGCTGAATTGCACTAACACCCCCAGCACCGAGCAGGCAACGACACAGATTATTTGTCGCAGTAGCACCGGCAGAATTGTCCGGGAAAATATCTACCAAAATGGTCGAGTTGATGTTAAAGACGGCCGTCGCAGAAAATGCGATGAGGAATTGAAGCCCTAAGGACGCTACCAGGTTGCCTGCAAAATGCCTCCGAAGATCATTAAACTCGTAGCTGGGACCGTATAGCGCCATTGAGACAATAAAAATAACGCTAAAGTAAGGCATCAAGGACAGCCGTGCGCGCTCAAAAGGAAAGTCTTCCTGAGTCTTGAAATCGATGTTCTCCAAACTATGCCGCTCTTTGTATTGAACCTCTGCGCGTTTGAATGCTCGATCCATCAGCCGGCCAGTAACTACTGACCCCAGAACGCAACCGGCTCCGTTCGGCAGAAAACAGAGACCAATCTGCCATTGTGTAAGGTCGGGAAACGTCCTCAGCAGAACTGCCGTAGTCGAGGCTGTTACCATACTCCAGATGGTATAAACAATAGCACCCCAAGATAGGAGGACTAGAATTTCTCTTCTGAAAATGTACATCAATGGCTCTATAATCTTCTTCCAAGAAAGCATTTCCAGCTGGGGCTTCTTTGGTGTTAGGCCATGGCTCCATTCTTTAGGCAAACAGAAGAAGTACAACCAGGGCTTGTAAAAGCCTGCAAGAGGGACACTACCATCGCCGGCGATCTTGCGTTGTGTCTCTGGTAGGAACACCAACAGTGCTATAAGAACGAGGGTACTGAACGTGAACAGGAACCAGAAAATGCTTCTGAATCCCCATGCACTGTTTAAAAGGCCGCCGATAACAGGCCCAATGGCTTGGCTTATCATCCTGTGGGTGTCAGTTGCCATCATTATTACTCGAGCTTTCAAGCGCACTCGTACCTAATACCAGCATTTGTGCCCATAAAGCCCCCCCTCTCACTCGGGTCCGCTATATCGGCGATTACACCCGTGCTAATGCTTATCGTCGCCGCAGAGCCAGCTGCTTGTAGGCCTCGTAGAACAAGGAGCATTGGGAAGCTAGATGTGAATGCCAGAGCTAAGTTCGCCGCTGTGTAAACAACAAGCGTGGTTAAGAATGTAACTCGACGCCCATGGGTATCCGAGATAGCACCATACAGCGAAGGAGAAATACCTTGAACGATCATGTAGACGGTTATGGTGAGAGCAATATTGGTCGTGCTGATACCAAGATCTGCAGATATTGCACCGATGGCTGGGAAGTAGATGTTGGAAGATAGAGCAGAAAACGATCCACCCAAGGAGACAAGGTAAACAAGCATCCATTTCCTCTTCTTGGAGAAGATATGGCGCCGCGGTTCGATTACATCGAGTGTGTCGGACTGGATCCGTTGGTCGATGTCAACTTCCGTGAACGTTGTAAGCTCGACTTCGGATGCCGAGCCATGCTGAGATGGAGTGGATATTGATGAGACATCGAGTGGAGTATAGGTAGACGGTAGTTTGGCCGTGGAAGAAGACTGGGGGGCTTTTGCAATCCTATTGATCTGCCCGGGCTGGGATTGCTCCATTGTCTTGAGTCGTTTCGCAGGCGTGTAAGAATCTGAGAAGTGAAGCAGTAGAAGGAGAGCATGTGTAAGCAGCTTTTCCTTTCTTGTCGGCGCTGTGGTTTAGTCATTCTTATATCTTATATCAGGACAGGGGATGCCAATAGAAACGCAACTTCTTCTCGAAATAGCAAAAACTAAGAGGTTATTGACTCAGACAGTCATTTGTCTCAATTCACGGAACTCCATATTTAATCAACTACTGTTAAAAAATGTCGATCTCTAGCCACTAGGGCCGCTCTAGAATGGCACTGCGCCTTCGATGAAATTACCACCCTAATTCTCTTGAATTAGTGCTTTATTATAAAACAGTTACGTATGCCCTTATTACGTACCCCTTTGACGGTGTATACGCGCCCGGGGCATTTCGGCACTAAGAACAAAGCTAGCCACGAGCAAATGCCGACATAAATAAGTCAACAGGGTGCAACGCACAGGTAAGCGTACTTTTTAGCTTGTTTCGCAAGATACGTTTGCAGTGCATGTTTCGATTCGTTTGAAGGGATATAAGCAAACCCGGAGAAAAGGCTGTATACTAATTATATTCCAGCCCAAGCGGCATTCGAGACAAATGAGACGCTACTGGCACCCTCAGGAGAAAGAACGACGAACATGTAGGGATCTATATATGAAACTGATTACCTTGACACGAGTAATGCCAGTGGTCATACACAACACTGCCCCAATAACGTCACCATGAATTCAGGAGACGCGATCTGTAACTACTTACGAGGCACCAGTACATACTGCACTGCCTATAGCCTAAGCTGGTTCCAATATTTTCTGTGTTAGACCATCTTTCACTGATTGGAAATCCATGTTAGATATAGCGATAAGCAGTGGGTTCTATCATATCGCAGCGGCTCATATGATCCCGCCTTGGTAGAGGGTGTGTTTAGGGTTAGTTCTGCGATAACGTCTAAGACAGTCTGTGGGTTGGAAGTAGTCACTAAAGCAGTTAACCCCGGAACAAGGAGTATTGTAATGGACATGTATAGAACAGAAACGCCATCTATAGTTACGCAGGATAACGAAACAAGTCTTTCTGAGTCACTCTTCCCACCGGGATATAACCGTTCCGCGATCGAAGTCTAGAAAGGGCATCATACATGCGGTAAGGATAGCCAGGACTTGAACGTACTTGATACGCCATATAGCTTGATGGGAAGTCGAGACAGTCTTGAGCGATAAAACAGTAATCTAACCTACGCCCCAACATCAACTCATTATGTTAACCAACTGGGTTGACACAGCAGATAGTACAGTATTCTGTTACAATGGAATCCCAGGCATTGAAAGTGGTGCGTGTAGTGTAATATTAATCCTGACACGTTCTAAGGGTATCTTGCCAGCATGAGTCTTACTTGAGACACCAGTTAGGTTAAAAAAAAAGAGAGACCAACTCGAAAATATTAAGACCTTAGATCCGGAATTCAAGTCCCTGCGTGGTTTTGGATGCAATATAGTTATGAGGGAAACACATTTACATGCATAAGTATTTCTAGTAATGTAACAAAATGAACGACTGCTGACTTGCTATTAATATAAATCCCGACATCGCCTAATCTAGCTGTCCTTTGATAAACATACTCTAGCACTACTGGACATCAACAAAATCTGGGACAACACTAGGTATCTACTCCAATCCCGCTACCAAGCCAGGCCAAAGGAACGAGGAGGATAGCCTTCTGAAGAAACAACTCAAAGTAGAGTCAAAACGTCGGGCTGGCCCGTGATAAGGCATTGCGCAGGGGATGACAGATAACTTGCTCCTGATTAGCCAGAGTTGCAAGTACGTTACTAAGGCGTTAGGCGGAGTTATCCCTTAGTCAACGCCATACCTCATTTGGCCCGGAATGATAGCCTCACTAATTGCCCGGCAAATTTCAAGTGGGCGCCATTACGCGTACAGTAAAGGTGCGTTCAGGACACGGTTCGAATGTAATTATCCTGGTCCGGAAACAGTTTATGAGATCCTCACAACTAATGCTACCGTTATTGTTATTACGATTCTGCATACCCTATGAACTAGTCTACTGTATATTGCGCTTCACCTTGATACCCTGCTTTATCCAATAAAAAGCCACATTATACAAAATCGCAATCTGAGCTTCATACCACGTCTTTTGTATAGCTCGCTGCACTCCTTTTACTTGAAAGGGAAATCGCCTATGCACTTCAATTTACAGAAGTATTTTGTTCCTGGGTGCTCATCAGTTGATAGTCGGATAGGAATACAAAGGTACCCACCCGTTTGTTATGTTCATGTGATGTTAGTTGAGGAGAAGACGGCATTTATCGTTGCTCTCTAAAATAAAGATGAGAATAATAAGATATGCTATAGCTACCAGGAGCCGACGGACAGACAAGATGGTTTGGAATCATGCAAGAAGTAATGCTAAGCTACGCTTGACGAAGCCTAAGAGGAAGGTCGGACCCCTTGACTCGCCAATCACCTGGCAGAGGTCACTGTTAACTGGTCTTGGAGTCAAGCATGGCAAGGAGGATCCCAAAGCGGTGACTGGCAACATCACAAGGTCGAACGTAGAGGTTAATGTTCAAGTACAACTGGATTTCAGCCTTGCTTATGAGTCTGATAAGCCCGCACTCGTCGGAAACAAACTACAAGATGCAGGATCGTGGGATCATAGATGTTAGCTAAAGACAGCAGCCAAGACTAACCCTGGATTTATACTCCTTTCCTATAATGAGTAGTATAATAAGAACCCAACAGGAACTATTATAAGAGATACTACTCAAATTGAAAGACGCGAAATAGCAATAAATAGTTACAGACTAAATACTTTAGTTAATATAAATAGGTCTAATAGCATTTCTAATAGTAATCCCAGCTACATTAGGGAGTTAAACTAAATAAATTAAGCATTAGGCAATATAATATTAAAATCAGTAATTAACTTATAGTACCTATTTAATATATACTATAACAGACTGTTATTATCTTACTGGTAATCTATATAC